>VZRV01004810.1:757726-823143 GCA_013398115.1 Falcunculus frontatus | reverse complement strand
TAAAAAACTAAACCATACTTTTTTTTTTTTTAACACTAGCAGTTTATTTTTTGGTTAAAATATTTGATACTACTCAGTGACTACTATAAGAAATTTCAGGCAGGTGTCAGATTTTTGTTTAAGAAAACAGAAAGAAACATACAATACAGAACAATTTATGCTGTTGCCTGAACACAGACTGACATTTAAAAGTAGTTGAGTGAAGAAAGAAAATTACTACAGCTCTTGCCTTCATATGTCTGATATTTTGGATGTTTTCCTTTCTCATAGAATTAACAGGCATGTTCTTGCACTATAGCAGAAAGGAGAAGGGTTGTGAAAGGAAACGTCTTTTTAGTAAAAGAGCTTTTTTTTCCTCAAACCTTTGTCTTATTTGTCTGTATCAGAATAAGGGCTTGAACAGGGTTAAAGGTAAAGCACTAACTGTAACTGTGGTTAGGAAGGTAATGAGTATACGTTAGTATAAGGTAAATTAGGTATTAGATATTGTGTATATATATTCTGTCTATGCTTGCAGAAAGGAAAGCATCATAA
Organism: Falcunculus frontatus; assembly: GCA_013398115.1. Lineage (NCBI taxonomy): Eukaryota > Metazoa > Chordata > Aves > Passeriformes > Falcunculus > Falcunculus frontatus. The sequence continues at coordinate 822,609 of VZRV01004810.1, read as the reverse complement.
TATGGCTGGGATTCCTGTGAAAAAGCTTATTTTCAGATCAAATTACTGATGCATAAGCAACTGATACATAGTTTTCTCATTTAAGGCTCCTTTTTCAATTAATAATAAAAAACTCCACTTTCTTTCCCAAATCACCAGAATTTGAAAATACATGTTACATTAAGCACAAGTTTAACAGTGGCCTTAAATAATAAAAGGCTATGTTGGTACAGGTCACTGTCTTTATGCACACTCACCTTCCTTCGGCATAAATAGGAATTTTTCTTGGCTATGGGACTGGGACTAGGTCATTTCACTGCTCAGTAATGTGAGCCAGAGGGGACTGAGGGACGCTGCATACATGTGATTCATGCTGGTATAGCGAATATAAGGGGCTCTTGTGCACTCAGAACAACGGAAGCCCGTTAAAGCTGGAGCAGGTTGGTTGCCAAGCAAAGGCTGCTGTATGGCTTTGTTGCATACTCCTGGCTCTGCCGGAGGCAGTGCATGCTTTTCCTGCTTCCAAATGATGTGTGTGCTGTTTGGCCAGACGGACCTGCCAACATGGTCCCAGAGGTGGGGCCTGGTTTTTCTTTTCTCTGTTAGTGATTTTCGTGAAACCTTTAGGATTCACGTCTGTCTGAAATTTCAGAAGTACTCCAGCATATTTGGCTTAAATTGGCTCAAGAAAATCAGTTGAATTCTTAGAATGATGAAGTGAAATCCTGGACACCCTGAAATTGTTCAAAAATTTTGGCACTGACTTTCAATGGAACAAGGATTTTGCTGACAGCTATTGTAAATAACTGAATATGAAGGAGATTTCAGGAAGAGACTCTTCACTTAAAAGAGCCACTTCAAAAAACTTCACGGTGTTTTTATATTTCTATTTGTATATAAAAAAATAATTATTGCTCCTGAAGACATTATGGAGGTCCAGAGAGCTTGCCTTTTATGTATGTCAGCAAAACATGTTTATATAAAAGCAGATTCAGTTCTGAAAAGTCATCCTGAAAAACCCAAAAGCACATCTAAGGTGTTGAGGGGAATGTGAAGGTAAACAGTGCTTTAGTTCTGATTGTAAGAGAGAAGTAGTCTTAAGAATATGAAACATCAATAGCTTCACACCTCAATTCTTTTTAATTGTCAGCTTATACTGTATTTTCGTCATCAGAGAAAGGGATTATATCTCCAGTAAGTGTACAGTTGGGAGTGACACGAACATAAATAGCTCCTTTCCTTGATATTTTTTCCAGTATGGTTTACTAAAAAACAAACAGAAAATGTATACTTTGGATTGTTGGGTAGGATGATCTAATAATTCTTGAGAGATTTTGTATTTTTGGGCTTGTTTTTCCTTTGAAACCAGTTGCATAGTGTATTGGATGTTGGTCTTATGGTATACAGCAGTAAAGATGAGAAAAGCTGGACACAGCAGGCAGTGGTGATAGCAATCCTTTCAGTTGCTCAGGTGATGGCAGGAATTGTTGTCATCCCACCAATAGGCCTGAGTCGTTCTATCGAAACACTGAGAAAGTGTTATGAGTGGGATTCATCTGACCATATCTAGAGTTTTATAATGTCAGCACCAACAGCTGAGCTCGGCACCCCTTCCAGATTCAAGGAGAAGGGTAGATGCTTCTCTGATTCAGTTCATCTTTTCCTGAAGTGCTTATTAAAAACTGGTCAGGTGAATCATTGCCTGAAAGTTCCTATTTTTTTCCACTGCCTATATAGGAAGCCTATAGTGACGAGGTCAGATATCTGAAATTAGGTGAGATGAATCTTCTACTGTGCAAGTCAGAAAAGGTATAGAAACTGTAATTAATTTACTAACACATTCAGTATTTAGAAAATATTGGGGATGAAGGTACCTGGGCAGAACTGAATTCTACTCCAAATACCTTCCTTTGGTCTTTGGCGTGTTTGGGATCTCTCCCACTCCCTCACTGTTAATTAATAAGAGAAGCCTGTAGACTTTGAAAGGTTTTTTGTAACTAGCCCCCAGGCATGTCTGATGGAAGCCCAGTTTGGGTATGCAGCTGGTTAGACCTGTGTCTGTTTTTAATGGGAAAGGTGTTTTCCACGTTTGGTTTCACTCCAGATTACAAAGCATGGGTGGACTGCAGAGCTTCGTAAACCTGGTGCCACAGGGGTGGTCATTGTATCAAGCAGAACTATCTGGTATTGAAACAATGCCACTTTCCCTTCTTTAGGGAACAGGTTGATTTAATTAATTATAAATTGATGATCTTTGTTTCTCCTGAAAAGCTAATGTGAAATGAACAGTCTGGGTTATGTGACTCATCTTCAAATGTACAGCTACAGTAAAGATAACTATGGCCATTTCTCTCTAAGTAAGTTTTGTTTAAATTATTGGTAATCTGAAAGCTATTAATTGTGTAGCATGCTTATAGCACTTTACATCTTCAAAGTGTTTTGCAAGTGAATCACAACACAACTAAATTTTAGAAGCAACTTTCTGTTTGTAGGGAAAATGAATTCAAGGGATAATGTAGTTTGACCAAGGCCACAGAGGAGTCCATATCAGAGCCTGCATGAGTTTCTGATGGTTAGTCCTATGTATAAAAGCTGCCTCTTTCCCTCCCTCTCTGTAGCACACATTCTCTCATATATATATATATATATATATATATAAATATATATATATAAAAAATCTTTTCTTCTTTTGTCATTCAATCAAATTCCAACCAAGAGCCAGTCAAATCCACCACAGTCNTATAAATATATATATATAATTTCCCATGTAATGTGTCTTTTATGTCTGTCTAAATGTGACCTGCTATAACAAGACTAACATTTTTTGAAAATTACAAAAGTCTTATTTGTTCCTATGATTTTTGAAAGATACTTCTAATTTGGCAAGTTCAGTGGTACAGAGTGCTTGCTGTGTTTACACAGTAGAAACTGAATTATTCAATTATTTGCTTCCTTAAGTATGGGAAAATTCTTGTGTGTCTTGGATACCGTAACAATAGATAAATGCTGACTTTTTAATGACCACCACTGACTACTATATTAATAATGAAACTCTTGAGGAACAGTTCACAAATTTATTATTAGTGGATACCCTGCTAGTGTAGTGCTACTATGTGTTCAAAACAAAAAAAATGTGATGAATGTTTAGCATTCACTTCACTTAAAAAAAAATCACACCCTTTGCATTATGTGGCTTTCCTGAGAAAACTCCATCTGTTATGATTTAAGTGAAACACTTTCCTTTGCAGTAAAAATAACGCCATGATTTTTTTTTTCAGTTTTTTAGAGAAAGGAGAATGACATAAGCTCTAGCAGAGACATTTTGCTTTCAGATTCTTCTTTTGAACCCTGCCTGCCTACCAAAGCAGCCCGTTGTTCACAAATGGGCTGTGCTCATGGGAGCAGATTATTATATGTATGTCTGTTCAGACAAATACAACTGAAGAGTCTGGCATTTAAATGGAGCCCATCACGGAAGAGCTCTGTCTAGGGCCTGACCTTTTTTGTATAGCTCTCTAATCAGCATGCTAGTTGGTTATTGTTACACTGTGCTATAAGGTATGATCTCTGCAGTATACATTTCCATGTTAAGGGGAAGTAGTTGCTGTAATATGCATGGATGTATCCTCTGACCTTGACTTTTATTTTTTTCTGAAAATACATAAACTTTTATATTTTGGAGATGAGCTCACACTTTCTTGCATTTTTTATAAACACTTTTAAAACAGCTCATCTGGGAAGAGGGTTGGAGAAATAAGTGGGCTAATAGGGCTGCTTTCCCTTATTGCTATAATACCTTTGGCTGCAAGAAGCGTTACTTAAAAGCAGCAACAGTGCTGCCTTGTGTTTAGATAGGCTGGACGTGAGCACTGTCAGTGCCTTGGCTCCTCTGTGACCACTTGTGTCAGTCAGAGCACAGCTGGGCATCACTGCCTGCAGTGGGAGCAGGGAGGTGTCTTTGGCCCTTACTGGTTTTATGAAGAGTTGTAGGTTCTCAGGTTGTTTGAAGTGGGGGGGACATTTCACTTGTACCTGTTGCCGTTTAAACAGCCATTGCTTCTGCCCTTGTGCAAGTCATGGTAAAACTCACACGTGACAACCACTTTTTTTCTCCTATAGTGCTCGTGTCTTTGGAATGGCCAGTGCCATAATATTTGCCTGGGATATAAGAGGAAATAAAGCTTTTAGGAAGCATGGGGTGTTTGAGGACATATGGGTGGTGCTGTGGCCCAGAGGCCAAGCTCATCAGCCTTGCAGTGGGTTTGATCTCCAGAAACTCTGGGGAGTTCTAGGCCTTAAACTAACAGTTCCTCATGTAAATAGGAAAAGGTCCCATAGTGTTACATTGCCCATCATTAATAAAAATGAATGAGCTGAGCAGATTGTACCTTCTGTCTGACTATATATGTGGGGTAAAAGCAGTGTTTCTGTGTTTTTATTGTTTTATAAATCCAGCCTGTTTGTCAGAACAATTCATGATCATGTCATGCAGATTTTTACAGGAGGTTATTTCATACAACATGTAACATATAAAACTCACAGACAGAAATCAAGAAATACAGCCATCATTCTTATTGCGGGCCTTTTCTTTTGGCATTGGTTACTGTTCCTCATTATAAATTTCACCTCCAGCAGTTTGTTTTCCTCTTCACTTATGCAGAATGCTCCTTCTTTTGAGTCATCCTTGTCATATTTCTTCCCACAGCTAAACGCTACTGTAAGAATTCAAGTCCAACCAGCAGCACAACAAGCAGTTATGCCCCTAGCAGCAGCAGCAATATGAGTTGTGGTGGAGGCAGCAGTGCCAGCAGTACCTGCAGCAAGAGCAGCTTTGACTATACTCATGACATGGAGGCAGCACACATGGCTGCTACTGCTATTCTGAATCTCTCCACCCGCTGCAGGGAGATGCCTCAGAACCTCTCCACTAAGCCTCAGGATCTCTGTGCAAGGGTAAAAATTAGTAAATCTGTTTGTTGATGAAGATTTCTCTTAACTGTACTTTCTCTGTGGCCCTGATTGAGAGAAAAGCTGTAGTACATCTTGCCTTTTTTTTTCCTCACAAAATTAACATAATCTGGTGGCTCGGCTAAAGCAGGGAGGAAAAAAAAGGAAGATACAAATTGCTCACAAGTTTCACAGGAAATCATGATGGTTTTATAAACTAACAATACAGCTACCATGTACTCCTTTTTTTAATTTGTCTCTTACTATAGTTATAAAAGATGTTTGGATTGCTCAAGTGGTATTAATTGCACTACTGTTTGGGGTTTGTTTTTTTTGCAAAATGCAGCCTGGTTCATACATTTTGCGAAAGGATTAAGATTTAGCTCCGCATTTTAATTTAAAAGTCACAAATGAGACCTAAACTTGTAAGATTCAGTGCAAAGAAATCTGTGCTACTGTGTGTTACAATTTCTTGCCTGTCTGGGATACCACAGTTCTTAAGTCAATGCATAATACGTTTGAAATTAACAAATCCTCCAGTACAGGTGACTTAAAATGTGCTTAACAGTCTTGCAGGGTCACTAATGTTCTGTATGTTCATAGAGCCTCGGGATATTATAAAATGGCCATATAGATAAAAATAAAAGCTTTTGTCATTAAGCTTTCTGTATTAAGAAAAAGCAGTGCACTATTAACATCCATTAAAGATTTAGGAGCGGGTTTTTTTTCATTTTTAACTTTAAAGTTTTGGCTCTGATAGCTGTTCAAAAATGAGTATTTAACATGCACAAGCAAACAGTGCAGTACGGTGCTGCCTATAGGAGACCACTAGATGGCTGAGCAGACAGATGCAGTGCAGTGGAAACATTCTTATTGTGCTTGTAGAGAGATTTTGAGCTGGCAGACATGTTCTGTTCCTCTAGTATAGACAAAGGTTTGCTTTCCCTTATTGTTCAAACCCCCTCATATTGTGATCATTCGTAACAAACTAAACCTGTAGCAGTAGGTATTAGTCATGATCTAAGCCAGAATGGACTTTGTTTTCAAATGCTGCTTTTTATATTAATTTATTTAATACTGTTCAAGAGGAAAATCTCTTTCTGGCATGTAAATAAATGCAGTTGTTCTCTACTCAATATGATGGGAGAAGTCGGAATACAATGCTAAAAATCTTCTGTGTCTAAGCCAGAAAGGGCCTCTTTCCTAATGTGCCACTCTATATTGTGATTGAAGGAATGAGACTGAGGAGATAAACAAGTACTTTCTAAATTAAATTAGCAGGATAGCAGCAATTAGATATGAGCTCTGACAAAAGGCAGTAATTCAGGAAGAGAGATTTGCATTCACAGTGCTTTCCTGCAGCTCTGTTGTTACTCAAGAGGAAAGTCGCCAGACATAAGAGGAGTCGGTCAGATTCACATTAGTTTTGAAACCAAATTTCTCATAGAACACTTCATTGTTGGAAAGATGAGGGATTCTCTACGGGCATTTTTATCTTATCTGTCCTTAGTTTTTTTAATTTTGTGTTCATTTTAAGATATCTTATTGCTCCTCATCTAATATGATAGACAACACTTGTTTGTTTCTGCAAAAGAAAAAGAGCCCATACTTGTCCTATTTTTCACAGTACCAATTGTCACAGAAATTGGCACAAATTATTATCAAGATAGATACATGAATTGTTAATGTGTGTTCATCTTCAGGAAAGGAGCTGTGAAACTTGAATGCATTTCCTCATTGACAAATGGTGTCCAAAAAGACTTCTTTTGGTACCCTACCTCCCTGTTTAATTTTCTGACATTATCTATTCAAGCATTGACTGCTAATGTTAAAGAAAGAAAGAAACAAAGATTATTTGATGTTAGCTGGTTTTTATTTCTCTAATCACCCAGACAGATGTCAGGACTGAAAACAAGAATTATGCAGATGTTAACTCGCAGGTTGCCTCACCTGTCACAGAATAAATCAAGAACATAAAGACAATGGCAAGAAAATACCTTTAGAGATTTCTCCTTTATAAATCAGATTTTGCACCTATGTGCTGGGTGGCAGAAGGGGTACTGAAGACTCTCCCCTTTCCCCCCAAACATCAAATTAGCCATTAAGGAAGAAATCTACTTTAACAGCATTAATGTTGTGTAACAGCATCATGCTATGTGTAGGAGGGGGCTCAATGCTTACAATCTATACAGGAATGGAAAAGCATTTTATCATTCTGCTAGGCAATCAGATTGAAGAAGAGGTAGCAGTTTGCTAGTGTGAAGTTGAATTAACAATATTTTTCTTATTTTGACAGAATCCTGATATGGAAGTCGATGAAAATGGGACGTTGGATCTGAGCATGAACAAGCAGAGGCAGCGAGATGGTTGCTGTACCATTTTGACCCCACTGGAGCCAATGTCCCCACAACGACAAGCCGTGATGAACAACCGGTGTTACCAACTGAACGAGGGTGACTGCTGGGACTTGCCAGTGGACTACACTAAAATGAAGCCAAGTAGGATAGACGAAGATGATTCCAAAGAGATTAATGTATGTCTTTTTCATTTATATGGTTCTTGTTGCAGTCTAATTTTGGTAATTCATTAATTTTCTGAAATTTGGAGGGAAATAAGAAGTAAAATTAGTATGTGATAAAACTGGTGGTTTTCTACAAAAAGGACTTTCTGCTGGTTAATCTTTAGGACTATATCATTCTGGCACACATCTGATCTGTGACTAAGTTCCATAAGACAACATTTGAACCATGAATGAATCATGTTTTCTAACAGCGTCATCTTGTTAACAAATATTTTCTGCAGTAAAGATGTTTTGCTGTTATCCAGATTAGTTTATTCTGTATAAGCAAGTTGACATAACTGTGCAGTACTGGGATAATCAGCTCTGAAGACAAGATACTCTCCCGAATTTGAAAACCATAAATGATGTGCTGAGTATTTGAAAGCATGTATTACTTAGAAATTAATTGAAACAAAGCAGCAGAGTATAATGTAAGCTTTCAACTATTTCAACTAATCTTCTAGATTACTTATATGCTCTTGATAGCTCTGTGTGTAAGGGCCTGTATTAATGAAATACTTTCTTTCAAGAATACAAAGAAGGGATATAAGAAATCGGTGTTACTTTTTTACTCATAATACCAAGACAACAGCAAAACCCTTTAAACAAAAGAGGCAAATAAAGAAAATATATTAGTGAATTTATATTACTTTTCAAAACAGAATAGACAGAACACTGGAGAGGTCTGCTGACAGGGTTCAATGCCACTGCTTTTTTCTGTTAGGTTTTAACCTTTAGCCATTCTGCGGCTTAAAATCCTGCACTCAATTCAATTTAGCTGTTTGAAGACTTCTAGAGATTGATTTTTCTTGGTTTATAGCAGAAAATTAGGCTAATCATTTGTGTGTAGCACATCTCTTGCCAATTTTAATTAAACCATAAAACTATTCTCAGTATCTTTGAAATATATAACAAAGTGGCATTTTCACTAGATATCCTGAATGTGTTCTAGCTTTGGTGATACAGTTTTGCTATCAATTTCACTGAAGCTGGCAGGAAATCTGTCACTATCAAGGAAATGGGAGGTAAAGCAGCGTGTTTTTTCAGAGTAAGAACTCCCTACTTCTACTATGTTGTTTATAGCACCATCTGCAGGAATCCCTGAATCCCTGCAGTTAGCCACTGCATTCCTGAAATAGATGGGTTTGAATTCCTGAACATCACCAAAGTTGATTACAAATTCTATCATTCCGTCTTGCCAGACAGATGCACTGAGATTTGTCCCGGACTGAGATTCTGTGTGTAAATGTTAAGATTGCTTCTCTTTCATCTTTGAGATGTTCTAAATCCTTAAAAATGCTATTTAAGATGGCTTTTTGATGCTTAAGATACCGTATTTAGTCATCTTTTTTGCCTTTCCTCTGTTGTGCAGTGACTTTAGGAAAAAGACCTGATTCTTGGGATAAAAATGATAGCTATAGAAAAAGCTGAAGTTTTTCCTTATTTTTTTTTTCTAGTTAAATAAACTATATTTTACATATTGTGAAGTCTTCATCAGAATATTAGAATATTATCCAGAAGTTTAATATCTGAAAGAATATAAAATAATTCCATTAATTTTCTCTGTCAGAATAGGGTAAGAAGGAGATACCATCTGATGACTCTGCTTTGCATTATTTTATGTAAGTTGTGACCTTATCTAGCTGAAATTAATGTGTATATATTTACCTGTAGCCGGAAGATTTGGATCCTTTCCAAGAGGCACTTGAAGAAAGAAGGTATCCTGGTGAAGTTACAATCCCAAGTCCTAAACCCAAATACCCTCAATGCAAAGAGAGCAAAAAGGATTTAATAACGTAAGCATAATGTGAGGTGAAATTATTTATCTCCTTTTAACTTTTTCTCTCTTTGTCTTTTTTTAAACCAACGAATACATATACGCCTTGCAGTATGAGCATGCAACATTTGCAGCATATAAATGTTTCAAACTGCCAGTTAAGTAAAGTGATAAGCTAACGTGATTTGCTTGTTCTTAATGATGCTATATTGTATTGAGACGCCATTTTCATTTAAACCTGTTCATTTTGCAGCTTTTCGATTAGGATGCTTAAAACCCCTTGCAGTCATTGCAGCTAAACTGGAAACAATGAAACTTTTAAAAGTTTTTTTTTAAACATACTTACTATTTTGGCTGTTTTTGTTTTTGTTTGGTGGCAGATGTCCAACACCAGGGTGTGATGGGAGTGGTCATGTGACTGGTAATTACGCCTCACATAGAAGGTGTGACTTCATTTTTTTCATGGTGGATTCTGTCTTTTCAATTTATTGTTTTCAGCTTACCTCAACAATGCTGTCAAAGTAAAACGTTGAACTATGTGTTAACCCTTTGAGTAATATATGTTGATCTTAAAAGCATGCTAATTTGTGTGTTGTATAAACGTCTTTTATTTTTAAATAGATTACTAAAATTTCCAAAGTATTCCTTAAGCATTTAAGTAGTTAACCCAGGAATCTCCAACATTTTTTGTTCTATTTTTCTAGTTCATAGAGAAACAAACAAACAAACAAGAACATTTACAGTATGTAATTTTGGAAGTAATGTTGATAACTAAATATATTCAGAGGGTTAACTATATTACAGAATTCAATATTACAGCACTTGCCCCATCGCTTTTCTGCATTACAAACTTTTACTTTTTAATTTTTATGTTGTGTTTGTTTGGGAGCATTCAGTTAATGAGAAGATTAACATACTTGTATGTCCTGCCATGTCTTACAGTTTATCTGGCTGTCCCTTGGCTGACAAAAGCATTCGGAGTATGCTGGCCACAAGCTCACAGGAACTCAAGTAAGATATAGAGAACAAATACTTTCTTTATAAATATTTATTTGACCACAAACTGTGCATAGTTGTATCGGAAATTAGAAATGCTGTCTGGGGAACTGCTGCAGAAGGGGCTGATCCTGCTTGGAACATGCACTGAAGTCTCTAGAAATTCTATACAGGGGGCTCTGTACAAAAGTCTGTTGACCTAGTATGTCCTTTTGTGTATCCTTTAGCTGATAAGGATGGACAAAAGACAGAACTTCTGCAATTTCATCTTAATGCTTGAATTCCTATTCAATTTTTTTTTTTGAACTTTGAGTTTGCTAGTTAGAACAGAAAATTCCCATACAGTTAGACTGATGAAACACTTCTGATTACACAAGCAGTAAAGTGCTGCAGTTTCTCAGATGTAGTTGGAGGGAAAACAATTTGTTTTTCCCAAACGCTTGCATAATTTTTCCCAGGTTCGTCTCATTGCTACCAGCCTAATGCATTTTCTCATGTGACTGTGTTTTTTAATGTTTACTTAGTTATCCCCTCCTTAAAATGAGTTCTTTACAATTCCTTTCAGTTCTTTGGAGTAGCAGTTGTGAACAATGAACATTAGAGAATCATGAGACTTAGCTTTGCTCTGTCTTCCTGCACATATGCTCTACTGCAACTCTCTGTGTGGAAGAACTATAGCATTTATTAGTGCTATGATAGGGTGGTACTCCTGTGTTGGTAATTCGGTTAACGTGGAAAGATACTCACAAGAAATGAGGAAAATTTGGTAGGGAAACTATGGATAGATACCTTATGCTGCCATACTGCTTAGCAGTAGTCTGTCTTTACAATACATTTCTTGAGTTCAGAACATACACTGATGTAAAAAAAAGCAACCAACTCTTGATGTAAACTGTGGGAAAAATAAGAAAGCAAGCATGAGAAAACTACCGGAGTAAGATTGCTCTCTAGTTTTACCTAATCTAGTTGCTAGATGTAAACAATACATGCAAAATTTACAGCTGATTTCCCACAAAGTCAAAAATAATGTTTTGAAACTATTAGTTTAGGTCATGCTGGTATAAGCTGCCAGAAGAATATGTGATATTCAAAAGGGAATCTAAATGAGATCAGGGAAAACATTTAAATATAAGCAGAGAAAGACATGCGCAACCCAGAGAAACCCAGATTTGGATGTGGATTTTGGGTTGGGATGGGTCAAAGGGTAGAAGTTTGAGGAAATGTAAATACATAAGCAAAACACAGTCAAGACTCTTGAGGCAGCATGAATGTTTTAAGCACATACTTTGCTGCTTTTATTGTTTATAAAGTTTCTACTTATCTTAAGAAGGTGTTTCTGAATTACCCCATCTCCTCTGCTGTTTTCAAACATCTGCAGTCAAGGCTGCCTGGTAGAGACCAGGAAGAAAAGAATCCGAGAACACTTAAACTTGAGATCCCACTTCTATGTTATGCCACTCTCTTCTTATTTCGAGTTTTGCCTAAGCAAAAAGAGCAAGATAAAGTTATATTTTTAGGTTTAAAATCTATTATTTATTATTTATTAACATAAATTATTAATTTAGCAGTTATAATTATACCTGTTGAACACAAAACCCTGTTTATTTTCAAAATGACAGAATTTTAAGCAGGCTTACTTAACTCAGTTCTCTTTTGTATCTGCACGATATGGCAGTTCTTCATTTTCTGATCATATATTTTTCCACAGGATAGCAAAGTAAATCATTGCACAGGGCAGAGAGTAATCACTGCATAAGCAACTAATTAATTTCTTCTCTTTTCCTTTATTATCTCGTATGAGGGCCTGACTGTTATTCACTACAGTTTTCTCAAACTGCCCTCTGAAGATATAACTACTAATTCACTCACACATTTGTCACTACCATCACATCCGAGTGTTTCCTAATTAATTTAGTTATAAAAAAATTCATTTATTTTCATCTGCATGTGAAGTAAGTTAGGGTTGACATTGTCCCCATTTTAAACCAGAAAAATTAGGTATATAATTTTGGTTGCTCAGTTGGATACTTTTAGGACTCAATTTGTCAGTTCTTCACATTGTAGAGAACTGTATTGGTTCAAACCCTTGAATTTGCTTGGAGTTATGGGAATTCAGCAGATCTATGTAATGTAATTGACCCTTTGTGAAAATGGGTGAGCTCTGCAGAAAAAGCAGGAGTCCATTTCCAGAGCAGCCACACTGTCCCTTCTCCTGTCCCAAAACTCTGATCAGTCCCAGCTTCCACTTGGCCCGTTTACTCTGTCCTCTTTTTCTTCATCATTTTTTCTGCATTGTTCCCTGTCTCAAGCTCCCTTGTCTGATCAGCCCATCTCCTGCCTCCATCACATTTATATTTTTATTGTCCTCTGTCTCTACATCCTGTGAAGTTGGTACAGAGAGAGAAATAAAGCATCTTAGCATTTCTCACATGTATTTGAAAACAGGGAAGTAGGAGTCCTATGGATGGAAGCATCCTTTATACAGCTCTCATTTATGCTCTTGTTCTCTGCTTAAGATGGAAGATGTGATCATGTAAATGTAACCTGTATGCACAAAGCAGCTAAACCAAAGCTACATAAGAGAATTTGATTTTGAAATTTTTGATCTGTGAAGTACTTCATTTACATCTGTTATATTTCTGTGTGTGAGATCTGGGAGTATAATTTCCTTGTTTCTAAAATGAGCAAGCTGGAAAGAAGCAGAAATTCCATAATATGGGATACTACTATTATGGCACTCAGTCAGGCCACCAGCCACCATGGGAAATTTTGATATCTGCTGTATAGCCTGGGCTGGTGTCACAGCCAACAGCAGTAGAAAGTTTAGTGATCTGCATGGACTGGCACCAGGAGGAGATGGGGAACATTGCTGGGGTGTTTCACACATATTTGCTGACATCAGAAGAGTAGTGAGAATCAGTAACCTTGGCTCCTGCCCCAGGCTGTAGAGGGAAATATATACACATTTTTTACCTATAACCCAAGCTGAGATCCCCTCTGTCCTGTCCCTCCAATCTGTATTGTCTCATCTCTTCTTCGTCTTTTATTCCTTGTTCAGATTTTCAATGTAGTTTTTTCCATTCCTCCATAAAGATTTCAACATTTGCAAAATTCTTGGCAAATACTTGTTTAATGTATAGAGTACAGGGAACAATTGATAGTGTAGTAGAAGAATTGATAGTGCAGAATAGGAGTCATATTTCTGGACAGCATAGTTTGGAAGGATTTAATACTTTTATGTCTTTGCCATGTATCAAATATCACACATGTGCTGGTAAAGCCTTTATATCACATTTTACTAATACATTATTTCTTTGTGTGTATTTTATAACACATACAAATAATGTATAATGCAGCTTCCTAACTGGAATTTTGCTTACACACTGCTTTTTTTTGTGTCCCAACTAAAATATAAAATAGCAGACACTTCAAATGATATTCATTAATAATATCAGTCAGATAATACTCACAATCAAAATAATGTAAGAATCCTAAAAGGTTAGAAAAATGTTTATTTTGCTTAGCAGTCATGCTTACTGTATTGCCTTTTGAAAATTGTGGCTCCAAGATTCCATTACTCACATTTCCTGGCTCTCAAAATAATAATGTTGCAACTTTCAATTAAATTGTTCCAGGGTCAGCATAATTATTCCTTACCACCCATGCTTTTCATCTGTAAGGGTTCTTGCTGAGGTTTACCATGCAGATTGCACAATTTTTCATTTTTGCCCAAAGCTCAAATAGAAAAGTGAGAGCCTTTGTGCATAGTTTATCAGCAGACTAAAGCAGCTACAGCCTGGTCAGTGATCTCCAAATAACAGAAGAATACCTTCTGCTTTAATTCTCAGTTACTTCTGCTGGAAAAAAAAAATAAAGAAGAGGTTGACAGCTTTAAGGCTGTCTGAAGAAATGAATATCTGGCAAGAATCCAAACTTTTCCTGTATTAAGGATTTGGTTATAGTACTTGTGAAAGCAACTAATTTTTAAAGGACCTAGGAACACTATATTGATGTGTAAAGTTAACTATGATGGGAAAGCAGTTAACAGCTCACCCAGTGACATCTACCAATATTAAAGTATTTATAAGTTAAATTCGGTGTAATCTTATGCAGGGGCTTTTTCTTGTCAGTTTTCTTTATTTATTCCTTATCATAGCAGGTTTTTCTAACAGTTACAATTACTTCAAAACTGTAATCCCATTGTGGAATTATAAATACTGTTAAAAACAATATTTTGAAGCACTTTATATCTTGCTTAAAACAAATTTAAAAAAAAAAAACCCTCAACAATCCAAAGCTAAAATTAATTATTGTTTTTGCAAAGATGAATTTTGTTCATCAGTGTATCAATCCCAGCTAAAACACAGCTTACTGACTGAGAGAATTTCTACTCCATGTCCTGTCAGTGTGGGAACCCAATAACCCAGGTACTAGAGACTCCCGGAAAGTGATGAACTTATTTCTACTTAGTGCTACTTTGATGTAAAAATAATCACAGTTTTTCAAAGGCCATAGGTAACTAAATGTTAGCTTGGTCTGCTGTCGAACTAAGTATCACATTGTCAACATCTACCCTTGTTCCCTTGGGTCGGTTTCTGCCAGAAAATCCCATTATTGCTTGTTCTGAAGCATCTGAACCTCAGAAAGATTTGCAGTTCAACCAGGTGCCTACAAGTTTGGATACTTCCTGATAGTGTTGTAGTATGCCCAGTCCTTCAGTCACAAAGCACCTGTGTGGATTTTCTTATTTTCTGTGGTGGATGCCTTCTGGTATTTCCTATGGAGGGAGGAGTACTCCTTTCCCTCACTACAATGAAACCTGAGAGCTTTTGTTTGCCACCTCTTCTTAACTTGAAGTGAGGAACTCAGTCTATTTTTGCATGTTCTCCACAATAAAGAGTTGGAATTTCTGTGCCTCCATATTTTTTCCATGTCATTCTGCCATAGTGATTTCCATACTCTTGGTGATCTTCTACTCTTTCTCTTAACTTCCTTTCACTCTTGTCTCCCTGTTCCCAGATGTGTCATCCTAGCAGTGTTCACATAGAAAAGTGAACTTCTCTGAAGCTCTCCCCATTGGCCATGACTCTTCTAGACAACAACTCCATGTAGTAGAGTTTTTTCTTGATAGAAAGGATATTCTTGCCTCATACTTCTAGGGAAACTCTTCCACATTAATATATTATCTATTACTTATTTTTTATTGATGTGATTTTACTGCAATTTGCTCAGCAGTAACTGAGAAGAAGATACCCTCCCAGAAATGGAGCATCTTCCATTGTTTTTATTCTGATGAATATATAAAATAAAATATTACTGGAAAAGAGTAGTATTTTCCTCCTCTCTTTAGTCATCTGGCAAAAAATAGGCCTTCTCCAAATATAAATTTAAAATGCAGAGACAAAAATTAATAGGATATGTTAGTAAAACACCACAGAAACATTTCCCTCCTTAGATGGGTAACCACATTATTCTTGTACATTGAGCAGTGCCTATACTATTTTAAACCTTGATAGCTCTCCCAATATACAGTCACTTTATGTACTGAAAGTAGTTATTTCTGCAGAATTCTGTTGACCTGCTGGAGTGACTTCTCTGTTGCGCGCTCTGGCCGCTGGCCGCTCAGTGGCCTGGCAGGCGACAGCAGCTGTGCTCCGGCAGCGTGGCCAACAGAGTTCAGTTTGGCAGCTGGAAGCCTTCAGTGTGTCTGTCTGAAGGAGGCTCACAGAGGAGCAGGCTGCAGCGAGGTGGTTGCCAAGCGACGAGGCAAGGGCGAGGAATGAAAGAGGGACCCTTCTGTTGCCTTCAATCCCAGCTTTATTGTTGCAAGCCGAAAGGGGAGACAACGAGGAAAGGGCCAAGAGGGTCGGTTGCTCGCCCTTTTAAGCAGGGGCGGAGCAAGGCGGGAACAAAGGAATAAGCCAACCAGGAGTTGACAAGGGGTGACAGGGGACAAATCACAAAGACATAGGGGAGGAACAAATTTGAACAAACCAATGGGGAATCAAACAGAACAGAACTTTCCAGATCTTAATGAATATACAATGAGAGGCATGAATAAACATAAAAGGGGTAAACCAATGGGTTTTGTGACAACATAGAGGGTTCTGGAAGCTAGGGTGGAGATACGGTGAGAGTGACACCTGGTGGGAAGGCACTTCAGTCATCGGTCCCGCCCTCGGGGTCGGAGTCCTGGGTGGGAAAGTCCACCCACTTGATGTCACTCAGCCCCAAGGTGGGCTGGGCCACCGCAACACTTCTCCACCTACATCAAGTGTTTCCACTTAGGGTGTTTCTCATGTTCAGTTCCTGGGTGTACATTTGTTGTTTCATCTGCAAAGAAGTATTATCCCTTGCCTTGCCTTCCCTTTTCCACCTTCCTCTTCCCTTTTCCTGTTGAGATTACATCTGTCCTCCTATAAGAATGCAGCAAGACTGAGACCCATTATATAGTTTTCACTCACTTTTATCTTAGAAAATTAGTATTTGTTGCAAGAGAAGTAACCATTTCCATTCTTATTATCACTTTTTTACTCCTGTTGTTTGTCTTTTTTTTCTAAATGGAAACTTAATAGAAGTTGTCATTACAGTTTTTCTTGAATACTGAGGTTGTTGAGCCTAGTAAGTAATCTTGTGTTAAGTTGAAATACTCCTTTGATGCTAAGTATGTATCCTTTGAATCTGCAGACACTTTTTGAAATTCCTTGATGCTTTAGCTAACTTTTGTATAGGAAATGTGATTGCAAGGACTAGATGTGATGTATTTGGAGAAATGCTAAAAATTGCTAAAGTGAGCCATTTGTAAATGATAGTGTTTTATTAACTTACTTGCAATGTTGTGGTAAAACAAACTGAACAAACTGTAGTTTTTAATGTGTTCTTAAATTGCAAGTTAGAGTGCAAGTCTAATTTAAATTATGAAAAACAAAACCAAGGAACATAAATCCCCTATTATTAGTTCACCTATAAGGAATAATCTTTCCCATTTTGCTCAACAATCCTTGGGCCAAGTGAAATTAGGAATCTTATGTGGTTTCAGTGGGTTTTTTTTGCATTTTTGTTTCCTGTATTTATTGCAGATTTCCACTTGGATACCTTATCTTTGATGGCAGCATGCATGCCTGGCCAGAACAGAACACCTTGGGCTCTGTTCCTGCACTTCTCAATACTCAAATGGGCACTGTAGGTTATACCTAGCATTTCCAACCTCATGTTGTGTGGTGTTATGATAATGTCCTTTGTATAGAAACCCATCATCTGCAGCAACCTCATCTCTGTAGTCGCAATAAGTTTTACATATGGAAGTGGCTGGGCTTTTTCTCTGTTAGAATAACTCATTCAGACTCCGGTAAGGTTGAGTCATTCCATTTTTCTCACTTAAGTTTGTCAACTTTTGTCTCTGAAATGGAAAACACTTGAGTTTTGTTTACATAAGACCCTTCATCATTGTTTTCATTACTCAGAGGTAATCTTAAAAGCATATACTCTCTAAAAAGCTCCTTAAAAGCCATCTGCATATCAGTATCTCTGATGCTGTGAAACGTTCCATGCAGGCACAAAATTGTTTGCATGAAGCACCTTGCAGAATCAGGGCCTTAGTAAGTTGTCAATACTATGAAATACACTGAAATTAGAGGCTTCCTTTGCATAGTGGTATCTACAACAGCCAAACAGTTCGTGGCCTGTTTCTTTATGTACTTAATTATCCAAACCAAAAGATAACAGTAGCTTGTATTTTTAATTGTTTGGATTTGAATCAGTATTTAAAACCATTTGCCACTCATTTATTACCAAAATAGCCGCAATTCAGATGAACATTCACTGAATTAGAGTAATTTTTTTGAGGCAACCTGTATGGCCTAAAGAGTCTAAACTTTGTTTTTAGAAGGAATGTAAGTGCTGGGCATCCACATCCCTGCAACTTCTATATGCCTAACTTTGAAAGTGGAATTCAGTGTCTGCAATACCAACTTAGGCAGTTTTGAAGATACACTCCTTAGTTCCTAGCTCTTCACTAATCACCAAATATTTCAGTGTGAATGTTTGTTTGATGGTTTATTTTCATTTTTGAAACTTTTCTCTTGTCAGTCATTCTAGTGCAATTCTGTGCAGTTTCTAAGCAACTGAGAGGAGCACTTAATTGTGATTAATTATAAATGAATTTGTTTAGCTATGTTAATATGCCCAATGAATCTCTCTAAGGCCTTCTTGTCTTGGAGTTTTTCCATTTGTACAGTTGCCTCTGTCTTCCGTGGGTTTGGTCATACTTCTTTGTCATTGAACTTGTCCTACATAATTAATCTCATTCAGCCTGACATTTGCTTGTAATCAATTCAAGGGTCTTTTCTTTGGCACAATTTGGTAATTGTGCAAACTCCCATTGTGATGTTGATCATTTTTGCTTCAAATCAACAGATCATAACCAATTGCTCATTCCATCCAGATCTGCAGAGATCTGCAACATGATGCTGTGGTATATCCCAAGTGCTGAGGCGATCCCCATGGGAAGTTGCATAAACTATACAGTTACTAAAAGGGGAATTAAAAATGCAGTGTTTTGCAATTTCTGTGTTTGGTCAGACTTGCCAAAACCCTTTAATATATACCCAAAAAAAAAAAAAGCAATTTTGTCGCTTGAAGTACTAAACATGATTGTCCAGATCCTCAGTTGGTGTAAATTAGCATAGCTCCGCTGCCTTTGGTGGAGTTAGGCTAAGATACAACAGTGATGATCTGGGCAGATGCCCTCAGCTACTTTCTTGGGTTAGCATTCATGTTTGATTGCCTTATTTGAATTTTTTGAAGTTATAAAATTACTTGCATTATTTGGTTTCTTAAAATGGCCAGTTGCTAACTCGATTATGTGGTGTCTGTATCTGCACAGTAACATCTGATTTTGCCATGCAGTTAAGTTCATCTCTTTACTTTTATCTCAGTGCTATTGGGACTTGATGTGGCACACATTTTTTGCAGCACTGTAGCACCTATATCAATGTTTTATATCTCTAAAATATCCCATATCCCTCATAAACACCTCATCATAATCTTCTTTTACAATATTTTTGTATTCCCAGTAAGTGGAATTTACATTTGCTCATCTGCATGTAAAAACTGCTCTTCTACCCTAACACACACAGAATTTCCACTGCTTCAAAGTCTGTTGATTTCTCTCCTTCCACAGATAACAACACTGTGCTCTTTCAGCATGGCCTCAGTTGTATGAAACAACTTTAAATTTTGAGGAGTACTTTAACACTGGCCATCATTAATTTTTTTTGTGCGCTTGACTGTGCTTGCACTGTACTCAGCTTCTGCAGTATATGTTTTCTGTAATAAGGAGGCAGAGGAGGACTGAGGTATAAGCACATTAGTATTATTAGGTATTATTTTTTGAACTGTGGAAAAAAAAGGAAAAAAGACAGATCCTTCAAAAAAATGAATCCAAATAAATGATATTTAAGATGTAGTTTCCATAGTTATAGTATTGACAGTTTCATTCAAATAATGAGCCATAAAGTAGTCAGTCAGAGTGATATTTAAAACTCCTTCTTCAGGCTTCAGTTAACAGTACACCGAGATGAACAGAACCTAGTTTCCAAATTTTCAGACTGCAAATTAATAGGGACATCATTATGAAAGCACAGAATCAGTTATAAGAGCTATAATTTGTTCAAAAGAGATTAGATACCCAAGTATTTTTCTTCAATATTAAACATGAAAAGAATCAAAACATACAGATGCAGTTTACAAGAAAACCAAGTCAAAGACTTTCTCCTCTTTTTTACAGGTAGAGAACTATTTTTTCTAGGCCAATCTGGCACTTTTCTTGAATACATGGTGCACACAAAAAGTATTCTAAAGAAGAATTACAAAATCCTAATTTACTCCTTTTACCAGTAAAACTGTGAGCTTCGGGGTTTTTTGTTTTCTTGTATAAACTGATCATAGCTACAAGAAATAAAGTGACCCTGCATTAAATGCAATCTACTGAATGCTGAATTCAGAGTTTAATAGGTAAAAAAAAATTGTTTTTGATTCCATGATCGAAATCCCTGTTTCAGTAATGAATCAGACATGATGTCAGACAATAGGTAAAAAATTTTTTTAAATCTTCATTATTTCTTACAAGTACTTGTATTTTTTTCTTCTAAATCACAGACTTATTCTTTAATGGGGACTGAATTCAGTAACTGCTGGGCATTTCAGAAATAAGTTTTAATTTAAAAGCTGTAAATGTTGCTTATGCTGGACACTGCAGAGATATGCTGGACACTGCAGAGAAAAATCACTGGTTTTGTTCCCTGTAAAGAAGAGTTGTAAAAAAATTACAGAAAAAACCCCCCAGGGAAATCATAAAAATTTATATGAAAATAACTGAATAATTTTTTAAAATGATAGATTATGGGTTTCTCCTCAAGGCTTCTCCAGGAACCATTGTAGGTGGTGGTTTGTTTTCTTCTGATGCACTAACCAAGAAACATCTGTCAGGAAAGCGTAAGTATTTTCGATAAGTATAGGTTTAATGAAGGAGGGGCAAGGGCCTTGCTTTTGAATAACACCGAATACAACTTTTGTGACTTGAGTGTGAAGAATCTGAAAGAGTGAAATTATTCAGAATTTTCTTTTCTTTACTTTTTTAAACCAAGTAAGGTTTAGTCCTCAACATTCCCGTTCCCAGAAAAAGTCCTTCAATGGTTCTAATTCTTTACTGAGACCTAATCCAAAATCTTATTAAGTAATAGAATCATAGAATCACAGAAAGACTTGGGTTGGAAGGGACCTTAAAAATCATCCAGTTCCCCTCTGCCATGGGCAGGACACCTTCCACTAGACTGGGTTACTCAAAAGCCCCATCCAACCTGCCCTTAAATACCTCCAGGGTTGGGGCATTCACAGTGTCCCTGGGCAACTGTGTCAGTAGAACACCTCCTGCTGTCTTTAGCTGGCTTTGGATCCAAGATTATGTTCTGCAACTTTGAAAAGCTTTCCTGAGCAGCATATTTTTAATGGAGTGAGAATATTACAAAGCCAAATTCCACGTGGAGTTTGCACTTCTTCCACCTGACAAAACCTGTGTCAGGTTGATACCATCATAGACAGAGTCCTATCACTATTTGTATTTATAGAAAAGAGTATTTTTAAACTTTAATTAGTCAAGTGTTGGTAAGGAAGTTCTTAACTTTTGTTGGAATTCTATTCAGTATAATGAACCGCTGTAAATTAAAAATTATTGATATTCGATGCAAATGGGAAGTAATTTTCTGCAAATTTTATATGCAAAACTGTTATCCAGACTACTATGTTTAATAATAATTACCCTGATTTTAATTTCATTTTTACAAATTTTTGTGTTAACTCTACTGAAGCCAGAGTAAATGGTGCTGATTCACAAATCATAATAAGTAAACACATCAGGACCACATATCTCCAATTTTTGCAAAATTCTTGTGAATGTTAATGTACCACAGACCAGATGTGTTTATATCTTCATATGAGGTCTTACACAATCAAGAACAATCTCAAAAATGTTTTTATTCCATCTTAAAATTCGAAAGGTAGCAGGATTGTCTTTAAGGCTAAGAAAAACTTCTGTCTGTTAATGTCAATGAAGATACTTCCATTCAAAGGTAAAGTAAATATAATGAATAAGATATTTATCCAAGGGGTATTTTTTCTTCCAAACTTCCTTCACCATAAAAAGGGGAAATTGGCTATTTTTAAGGACAATGCCAATGGATTATATTCTCTGCAAGAGATACAGTTGACAACAATAAGTACTGGGAAGTGGCAATCTCTGGGAGACATTTCTGTAAGACATAGTTTGCTGGATAACTTATTCCACAGTTGACCTTCCTGTGATCCTATATTAATCTTGAAATTAGTGGTTTTCCTATGTCTGAATGGGTGCTGAGTGGTATTATGCCTATCTCTACTTCATGCAAGAAGGTTAGTAAGATATTCTTCTTCCATGTCTTGTATAGCTGAGGATCCCAACCTCTGAGCTAATCAAAATAGAGAATTTGTGTTGCAGCTAGGTTCCTGCCCATGTAATATTCTTCCAAATCCTTGTCAAGGAGCTTTTAATTAGCAGGAATGGTTGCAAGGATAGTGATTTTTTTAAACATGTTTTGGCAGAATTCGACTAGATGTAAACACTCACTCTGGTAATAGAACGTTATGATTCTTCTTCACCAGCCTGGAAAAAGAAAAGTATTAATCAAAGTTTAGACAAGATTTGTATCAACACTAATAAAGTCAATTAGAAATCAGAGTAAGGAGCAGTAAATAGATGCTCAGAGTTATTTGACTATAAGCACACTAAAACAGGAAATTGTTTTGGAAAAGAAATTTATTGCTTTAAAAAAGTTGAAGGGAAACCTTCTTGTAAAAGTCATGGAAGGCAAAGTTAGCCTCTCACTGAGAGCTGCTTTTTTAACTCTGTGGTCCATGGTAGCTGTGAGCCCTGAGGTACAACAGAGCCCAAGCACTTCGTACAGCCACACGGGGCCATTGTCCTGCATGGCCCTTTATCCCTGGCTGGAACCTCCACCCTCCCTGCACTGTGCAGCTGCTTGGGAAACTATTCTTGCAGCTCTCAGACTGCAAACCTGATGTAGCTCTTTCATGAAATGTTTACAGTATAAACCAAGCTTTCACTGCCTTGTCATATGGGAATTGTGGAAGGGGAAATTGTACAGAAGTATGGACTTTCTGCCTTTGTTAACTGAGAAGAAAGAAAGGAGGGCCAAAGTGAGAGAAGACACGAGGGCATATCCCATGACAATGAAAAGTACAATTCGTTCTCCAGTGCTCTACTTAATGATACCTTGGAACATTTGCATGGAACTGGAATTATTACTTAAGTGCTGTTCAATACAGTCTCAGATTCCAACAGAAAAATGAAGAGTTTAGCTTGAAACAGTTCTAATGGTCTTATCTGAGTTTCCTGCCCTCACTGAAGGGATGTCTCCTTTGTTCTCATAATGTGCAAACTGCCTCATCCAGTCTGACAGGTTAGGGTGAAATGACACTGATTTCACGTTATTGAATACTGTACTAAAAGCTCCATTGTTCCTTTGCTGCTACCCAGACAGCTGCAGCATCCTTTCAGGGGGAGCAGGAAACTCTGAAGCAGAGGCAGACAGATGCCCAGGGTAGAAGCTGGGAGTATTCTCTTGGGTACAGTCCCTCTCTCTGATCAGGATGTTTGTTGTGATCCACTTCATCTACCACACTAAGAATTTCTGAACATTCATTAACTCTGCAAGCTGGACTTCAAAATCGTCACTTTCAATTGTTGAGAAGAACATGTACAAATAAAAAGAAATACACAAATATTTAGAAACACAGAACTATACTGATACATTTGCTGATGTTTGAACTTGAACTGTCCAGAAGTGACTGGAATCAAGTAGAATGATAGTGCATAATCTTTCTGGGATAGTCTCTAACTAAAGGCTGCATCTGTACTGCCAATATTAGGCCAAACAGTATTCTCTCTGATACAGCTTTTAAGATGCATTACAGAATTATAAAATCATGTAGACAGGGATATCCAAATGTTAGCTAGTCTAAGTTCCTGTTCATACCAAGTCCGGTTGGAACAGGTTGCTCAGGACCTTGTCCAGTGAAGTTGTGAGTATTGCCAATGTTAGAGTTCCCACAATTATTCCAGGATTTGACCAGAGTGATGGTTTTTTTTTCATTTATAATAAATTTGCTTTCCCATGCTGAACTTTATCCCTGTATAGGCTGTCCTTCAGCCATGCAGCTCTGAGAAAACTTTTGCTATGCCTTCACCACACCATCCTGTTAGGTATTGCTAGACAGCAGTAAGACTCCATTACACATTTTTTCGTAAGAATGAGCCAGCTAACTTCCTCAGTCTTGGATATCAAGCCCTTCAGGCCCAAAACCATCTGGCAATGTCTTGTAGCAGTGCAAACCTGCACCTTAGTGTTTGTGCTTCTCAGCGTGCTGGGAAGAAAACAAAAAACATTGTACCCCCCTAAGTGTTACTTCATTATGTCTTGTTTGTCTGCCCAGTGTCTACCAGTGGAGTCTGCCTCGAGGCAGTAGGACGGAATACTTGTAGGGATGGGCATAACTGTGGTATTGCCCAACTGTCCTCCTTGCAGACAGGTTCATAACAAGAGTCTCACTAGGGAATTCTCCCTTCAGTATGAATTAAATATGCTTACTGCATGTCTGAGGTAGCTTAGCACTCAATAGTGAGGTTATACTTAAGATTCATGCTCCACACTGACTCTTAAGTCAGCCTGACGAAAAATTAGAGCAAGTTTGAGAAGTTTTCAAGAGTTAATATAAAGTCACATGGAAAATCAGTAACAAAACTGGATTTCCCTTAGTTGCACTGTTCATTAGCCTTCTTACTAGACCAGACTGCCTCTCACAGTCTGATATAATTCACACTCAGTATTTTCATATTTCTTCACTTAGGCTTCTGACAAATGTTTTTAGGCCTAGAGGGAAAAAGCTGCTTGTTTTCATGAAATGAAAACTGGAGTATTTTGCTCATTTGCTGTAGACACTTCACCCCAAAATAGAAAGTAGTATCTCTGCTTTATCTGTCTGGGAAACTGAAACTCTTGAGTTTGCTTCCTTTACCCACATGTTAGCCTGTCCCTGTTACTGGATAGTATATGTTTCCAGAGGGAAACACAAACATGCAGAAGACATATAAATGTCCACCCAGTGTAAGGAACTTCATGCTACATTAGCACTTCTCAAGGTTACTAATGAGCAAGATGCATGTGGAGCAAAACATAACTCTCAGCCTTAAGATGCAATTAGTCACCTAAACACATTTTACGCCAAACTGTTATTTTTACCTCATGTTTCTGAATGTGCACTGAAAATCATGTTTTTAATTGCACTTTTGAAACAGGAGTGTAAGAAAAAAGTTGTTAATAGTGAAGTAAATCCCAGCCCATTACATTTTTTGTCACTTGGATTATTTTAATGAGCTTGGGGTTTTTTTGCAAACATCTTAGCCTTCATGCTGCCCTGGGTATATTTCCCAGATAACTCACAGATGTTTACAATCCTACTGATTTATGCCTTTGCCATAACACTAGGCTGAGAGAACTGCATTAGAGGCAGGACTCTTGCTTCTTTCTTAATTATATAGGTCTAGAAATATTTCATAAGCTTGGTCTTTCATACTTATATTAGATACATCATTTTGAAGAAGAACATATGAATTGGACTTTCTTCATGCTCTTATTCTTTCCATCCTTCCCACTCAGGCTTTTTTTTCTCCCATCCATTTGATCCAACTGTCTCCTTTCCCGTGATCTTGTAGAATCCTTCTCTTTGTTGTTTGTGCATGCACAAGTTGAACAAGAAACAGATAAATAGAATAGCTAAGGAATGGCTAATGTTGTCTTGTGCCCAATCTCCTACCAACAGCTTCAGTGGATTGTTAGGGCCACAGACTACATGAAAGCTGGTAATCTTTTTTCCTCTGCTTTTGGAAATTCTAATCTGATAGCTTTTCTCAGCATTCCTTGCTGTGATGTTGACCTTTTTGGGTATTCCAGATTCATCGATTTTGCAGTCATTCCAAATCTCCAGGAAACTCACAAGAAGTGACAGTTTCAAGGTCATACTGCTGTGCCCATCAGACCCTTTGGTAATTGCTTCACCTAGGACAAGATATACAAAGCACAAAAGAGCAGAGCATGGGAGAGGCCACAGCACAGAGATGAAAATTCAAGAATTACTCAATTGATAATTTTAAGGTGTTCAGGGTAACCAGCATGTTACTGACTAAAGCAGACATTTCTTATCAGGGGAAAAATTACTTAGTTTAAAGAGTGAATTTTCAAAATTCTCAACATTCGGCCTAATTTTAATTTAATTTTGAGCTAAAACTCCCATTTGCATCATAAACATAAAAGTTAGACTGGTTATATGAGCTTTT
Source organism: Falcunculus frontatus (assembly GCA_013398115.1). NCBI lineage: Eukaryota > Metazoa > Chordata > Aves > Passeriformes > Falcunculus > Falcunculus frontatus. The sequence goes on along the minus strand of VZRV01004810.1, from coordinate 796,404 downwards.
GAAGACACCTTTCAAGGTGAGGAATACAAAAATGTTATACATGTGTTACTGTCTTCAAGTGCTTCGCTTGGACCCATTGTCACATGCAGGGAGCTATAGAAATCATGTCACTGGCTGTTCTGCAAACCTGGACCAATCTTGCTGTGTGGTAACTGAGTAGCAGATATTCTTGAGAGGCTTAGTGGTTCCCATATTAATAGAGCAGCCAGGAATAGGACATTCTTCTTCAGAGACAAATGTGTCCACATAGATTTACTGAAAAAAGCCCCTGTGGGTTTTTGATCCATTTTTTTTTTGAGCACAGGCTTACAGCAATGCTATTAGGAGACAAGAGAATCTGCACGGCTTTGTTCCTAGTTGTAGGGCATGTTCTCTTAAAGCTATCTTCTGCATTTTTCTCTGTGTCTCCATCATTTTATGTTATTCCTTCATATACAAATGAAGCTTTTTTTCCAAAGGCTGAGCTGTTTGGAAATGAACATTTGAATTTGCATATGTTGGAACTGATTCATCGGTGGTGCCAGGAAGTGCTCTCTGCTGCAGGGAGGGGATCTGCAGCTGCCCGGTGCTGCCTCCAAGGCAGGCGATGCTGGCAGGACAGAAAGCGTGGGCAAGGTGCCCAGGGGGAGAACTGATTCACAGCTTCCCCCTGGCAGCTTCTGAGCACAGAGCACCCCCTGGGTGGTGCACAGAAGCTATTTCACATTAGGCACATACCCTGCCTTTGGCAACTGTCATGTTAAGGGGGTATGTGCTGGTGCTAGATGTGAGAACAGCGGGCAGCACATCATGGCACTTGCTGCTGGGATGCTGGGAAGCCCTGACTGGTAACAAAACAGGCAGCATGCAGGGGTGGTAATGGAAGGCACAGGAATATTTTTTCTGAAGCAATATAATTAATTTAAACTCATCGTATGTATCTGTGCATTCAAGTGCAAGGCAATATTTTATGTGCCAGCATGATGCATTTTAGACTGGTTATAGAAAAATGGATTTCAGTGTAATTAAAAAGCATATCATGTTCTTTCTCACAATTCAAAAAATGCAGGAATGCAATACAGATAACAGCAGCAGCTAAGGACAGAAAAAAACAATACATGCAGAAAATCAGGGAATTAATTAAATTTTACCTGAGGAGAGGAGTATGCAGTCAGCCAGCCCCAGTTCAGAACCATTCAATTGCTGGGGATTTCTAGAGGCAAAGAGAAAGAGACAGAGCAATCTCTCTGCAGAGATGAAAGAGACTGAAGTTACTCCATGAAGGCTCTGAGCCAAAATTATTTTAGTCTCATGCCTGGACTAGCTCCACAGGCCTGGCTTTGTTCCTTCATGGATAGAAAGTCTGTACGATGAAGGTGGCAATAACAAATCTTTCCATTCTACCCATCTCTCCAATCTCCAATCTGTACTTCTCCCAGGCTCTTCTGAGAGGACTCAGTAATGCCCCACCAAGAGGGATCCTTGTCTGGATCCCCCTGATCTCCTGCCCTCTCCTACTGGAACTGCATTGTATCCAATGCCAAAAAAACCCCTGACAAGATGGAAAAAAAGATCTTTCTAAATTCACCCATTTGCCCTTCCACCACAATTTTTTGGTTTTCCTGGCTCTTGTCATTCCCTGCAATCCTCTTCCTTTATACGTGCTTTGGGTTTGGCATTTAAATTTCCCTATTACCTCCAGCGAGACCTGTTATATCAGTAGCATTCTGCTATGCGAGAAATGCTAGCAGTATTTTACATGTGGAGAAGTAATATTTAGCACTTTTGCTAAAACTAAATTTCTGTGATTGAGTACTCCTTCCAGCTAGAACAAATAGAGAGAAATAGTTAACATAAGTATATAAATTTAACTTTTTTTTTTTTGCTTACAATGCATTTTTATGAAACTTTGATATTTATAAGGGTCTGACTTTGCATGGTCATTATAGGTACATTTGTGAGGATTGGAACATAAGTTTAGCCTTGAACATGAAACCATAGATGTAAGATCCCCTTGAAATATTCATTATCTGCATGACTGTCTCATAGAGTTTATGTTGCCTCTTGAACCAATTCAAATGAGCTCAAGTGAGCTCTGAATGCAATTTCCAGAAGTGCCCAGTGTTAGCCTGGTTCTGCTCCTTTTGAAGCCAGTGATAAAGCTCACAAGGACTTTAATAAAAATAAAAGAGGGCAAGATACTTAAAATGACTCATTGAGTCTTGACAGCCGATAAATTCTGTATTAAGGTTTCACACACAGCACTTTCTCCTCTGACACAAGGGCACAATGTGTACCCAGTCATTTCAGCAATGTGAGAGGACCACAAGCAATGCAGACAGCGGGAATGATAAAATCAGCTGGGAGAAAAGAGCAGGAGGACAACAAGGGTGATGAAAGAAAAGATAATGGGAAAAAACAACAAAGATGAAGGAGGAAAGAAGAAAGAAACGCCGACTTCAAGGTTATTAGAGATCATGAAAAGGGGAATGATGAGGGAGGAACAGAAATTGAAGACATCAGCCAAAGGGGACAGAGATAAAAAAGAAGCAAACAGAGAGAGAGAAAATTTTAAAGAGGCAAGAAGAGACAATGAAGAAGAAAAGGATTTGGGAAACGAGGGAGTAGAATGCAGAAGAGAAATGCTGGAGAGGAATACAGATGGAAAGAAAACTATGGAGCACTGCAGGAAAAGGATAGCAGATTGAAAATAGGGCAAAAGAGGCACTGGGAAAGAAAATGGAAGGAGTAAAATAGAGTGAAGAAGTATGTAGATATGGCACCTCGCTGAGGGAAATTAAGGGAAAATAAATCCAACGAAACTGTTTTTCATTGCAAGTTTACAGATAGGTTGTGTAGGTTGAGGGCTTTTGTCTAGACATCAAAAGAAAGTATCATCACTGGAATTCAGAAATCAAATGCTATGGTAAAAAATAGACAATAAAAGACAACAGGATTAAACTTGAAAATTTCTGTGTTCCTACTGGAATTAGAACACACAATGGCTTTTCTGTGTCGTCATGACAAAAAGAATCAGCAGCATTCCCACATCACATACTTAATTAGAGCTTGACAGTCGACCAAAACATCTGGGCCTGAAAATAAGCTTTTTAGAGATTTACACATCCAGATTGCTTTCACAGAGGTGGCTAGAACAGTAATGGGTGGGAGGCATTTCTCTGACTTCTCAGAAGCATAAAGACAAAATGAGTTGCTGCTATCTGTCCAGTTCCTGCTAAAGAGGTGTTTTCATAACAACAGCCACAACACTGACTCTTGCTGACACACCTGTGGCCGAAAAATCTGTGCTGAGGACCACACAGCTCTGTTCATGATCTTGTTTCTCACCCTGGAGTGCTCCCTGCAGGTTAATGGTGAGTGGCACAGGAAGGAACTGGAGGAAAGCTTGTTCTCGCTTTTGGCCTCTTAGCTAGTTAAAAGGAGGACTTGTTTGTCAAGACCTGCAAACCTGTAGTTTTTGACAAGCCCTCAAATTCATAAAGGGATAGACACACAATAAACTTACTATACTCCACAGAAAATGCAGTTTTTAATTTGACAGAGCTTCTCATCCCTTCCCTTTCTTGTCCTCTCCTTTTTTTCTCCTCTCTCACATCTTCAATTCAGGGAACTGCAAACACAATTTCTTTGGAATTTTACTTTTGTAACCTTTTGTTTTGGGACTACCTCACTAGAAAAAAAAACCCAAACCACAATAATATATGAATCTACATGTAGTTTCAGAAGACACGCAGCTTTTTAGCTGCAAACAGAGCACTGAATAAGAATCTATACTTCTATCATATTTTCCTCTTCTGTGTAAAGTAATTTAGACTCCTTATTCTCCAATTTTCCTCTGCCAAATCCTTCCCTTTTCCAAAGCAGTATTGTGAGATTTTTTCCAGTAGTGTTTTTAAAATACTCAGATCTTCAGACAAAAAATAGAAATGCAAGTTATTATTGTGTCTGTCTTCCAGCCTCCCAACCTATGAATTCCATTCCTGATGATTCAGTCAAATAAAACAGAATCTCAAATAGATAGAAACCACCAGACAATAAAAAAATTCTACATTCTGCTATGAAAAAATCCCACAGGAAACAATTATTTTTCTCTAGCCTTTCTGAATGTTCAATAGAAAATCACACCTCTACTATATAGATTGACAGCATGGTCAAAATAAAACTATACGAAAGATATAATTTTCTATTAATCCCAGTTCTTTTCCACTGTGGAACATTCTGAAGAACCATTCTGAATTTTTGCACAATTTCCTGATTTATTCCACTGTTCAAATCAATATGATTTTTCTTTTGCTACCTACAGCTTTAAATAGTTACAGCTTTAAATAGTTAATGAGTAATTTATAGGATATTCTCTCTGATAGACTGATACTTGTGTTCACTTTCTTCATGAAGGAAGATTGGATGCACAATGTAGTAGGTACTAAGTGTTGTAAACTGAACAGTAAAGGTAACATCAGTCTTTAGTGCTGATACATCAGCTTACTAATGATGGGTCATGCAAGGTATTTTGTAGGAACTCATTGCAATTGGCCAGTGTGTGAGAAATGGATGGTTTAAGTCTTTTCCATGGGAGCTGATACCCTCAGCACAAAAATAAAATGTTGAAGTAGTTTTTATGTCTTTATCAGTATGTTTTGGATCTAAATTATGTTTTAAAATAATTTGAAAAAGTAAGTCAACCAAAATCATCCACAATAATGAGGACGAAACTATTGCAGTTCTGTCTTTGCACTTTGTGTAAAATCCTATTTGCTCTCATGCTAGTAAAGCTGTAAATCCAGGTATGTCCACTACATGTAAGCTTATCTTGCTGCTATGGACCTAGATAAAAGCCTAGGAATATAAGTTTAAATATGGGTCTTATTTATATGGGTAGTGCCCTGTGCTGGTGAGAGCTGGGGGGTCTTGTGAGCTGAGGTTTCAACAAGACTTTTAACCATTGGCATTTGGACAAACCCTCCCAGAGCTCATTTGCCTTGCAGCCATTTCCTCTCCAGTCCCAGGAACCTCCCTGAGTTCTTCAAGCTAACAAAAGTTTGTTTTAATTGCTGCACACCTTCAATCTTTCCATGCTGAAGAATCAGTAGCAGGGCTTAAGTGTATTTTTCTCAATTTAACTCTCACCTTTTTTCCTCCTGCTATTGAATCTAAGCCCAATACTGAATCCAGATGCCACAGCTGTTGTTGTTCTGCTGCCTGCTCTACTTTCTGCTTCTGCTTATTTTCCCAAAAATGCTTCTCTGGGATGGTCTGTGAAATGAATGGGACATCAAGGCACTGCTAACTGCATTCCCTTCCCTGATAAGCCCTTTCTTTTACTGGATGCCCTGAATTTGTAGTCAAGTGCTAGTATTCTATGTCCTGAACTTCACTCTTCAGAGAGTCAGTTCCTTTTGTCACCTCCCTCATTACAGTACTAAAGTATTTCCTGTGCTGCAGTAAGCTATTATGTAGATTCTACAAATGAGTTTCTGGTCCTGCCAAATCAGATTTACTTTACGTAAGCGAGGAAAACTGCAGCTCTCTTTTCCCACATACTCTGATAGTCATTTTCAAAGTTTCACATCACCTGCCTCTTACAAGCGCCCGTGCATACATTTTTCTGGCATTGTTGTATGTACGTATGATAGATTAAGTCAAATATGTATAGGTAGTAAATGATAGCAAAGTAGTAAGGTATGTGCAAATCCTACATATGCTCAGACATTTGGAAAATACAGACTACCAATTCCAATAGCACAAGAACTTGGGGTTGTCTCCTTATCTAATCTGTTTAGGATAGCAAGTAAATATTGTAATAGCTTCACAGTTGTAACAGACTGCTGCATATCTGCATCCTATGTGTCACATTGTTAGAAACACTTCCTGTAGAATGGAAACAGCAAGAAATATAAATGTTCCAGAGTTTTGAAGTGTTCTTACCAACTGCACTAAATTCTTACTTCACCTGTTACATGAATATAAGCTTATGAGATTTGAAAACAAATATTATAGTGCCAAAATCAAAATTTGAAAGGTATTTCTGAAATCCTTGCCAACATAAAGATCTCATCTGGTTTAATCAAAAGTACCATTTTAAACTGACACAAACTGTGCAAAGGCGTTTCTGAAGATACTCAAATTTACAACAGGATGATTTCTTCTTTAGCTTCAGTTGCTTAATTTATTTTTAAATGACACAGAAATAAGCTAGCTTTTAAACTGTGTGAGACTGTCCAAATGGTTGAGGTGCAATGGTCTTATTTCAAGACTGATTGATGGGATATACTGGGGCATCTTATAAATCCTGTTTGTTAAGAAACTATTAATCATGCTTCCTGTAACAAAAAGTCTTGGAAAAGATGAGAAAAAACATTGTTCAGTTTTGCTAACAGCTTATCCTCAAAAGGATAGACAGTCTGGAGAGGAAAGTGGTGGCTTCAAATCATGGGTTCATAAAGAAATAGCTGTAGTACCTCAGACAGACTGCAGAGGAATAATCCCGTGGCTCTGGGTTCTCCTTTATTCATTTAAATGCCATGGACATTTAGAGCCAAAATTTAGTCAATTAATTTAATTCATTCTTTTCCCCATATCTTTTGATTCAGCATCTTAGAGGCTTCGGTCAGGCTTCAGTGTTGCAGCTAGTCTTGATGGAAATACGAAATAGGCATTACAGACCACTGAAGCTACCTAGCATGAAAAAAGCCAAAACCACATGAAGCAAGAGATTGTCTCTCTGTAGATCTCAAAACATTTGCCTAAAAATAAATAATGAGAACATATATATATATATAAAAATATAGAGAGAGTATTTAAATTATAAGACCCTTCATATAAGATGCCCTGACCACTTACTTTTTAAAGAAGTAACCAAAGTTTATGCTAGCCATGTGTAACCACAACAAAGAATGAAGGGTAAGAGCCATATGGACTGAGTTATGACTCCTTTATCAAGGATCGTATTTTTACCTAATTGGTATCAGAAGGATCTATGCAGAAATTACGGGCTTTATCTTTCTATAAGCAGAAAGATTAATGTGTGATGTCAACTTGTATGTTGGTCTTTAAGATATTAAGAGCCATTTTAAACACCTTCCATGCAAGATCATGGTCATGTATTTGGTCCTGTGCAAGGACGAAGCAAGAGAGAAGGAGAATTATCTCTAAGCATGTTGTTTAGATTTCTTGTCCAAAGTGCACAGCCTGTTTGGGATGGAGAAGAGAAACTTCAGTGTTGTAGGGAACCCTATAAGTTTTACCAGCTCACATCTGAGAACTGCTACCATATTTTAATGTTTTCTATAGAATAACTGAACTGGTCCAGATGATTATATGGGAACGTCGTTGAATACATTCTAGTTTAATTTATGTCTTTCAAGGTAGCAATAATCATGTTTGAAGTTTGGCCCCTCTGAACTCCTCAGAAGTAGGTAATGCATACTAGCTTAAAACAGCTAAAATTCAGCTTAATGGAACATAACTCAATAGCACTGAATTCTGGGTTGCTTAATTACTGGTTTTTAGAAATGTTCAAGTCTCTGTAGAAACCTTGTGAACCAGAAGTTTACCAGTATGGACCAACTTCGAGGAAAGCAGACGTGTAACTAAAGGGTGAAAGCCAAAGTCTGCATGAACTCCTGATTCAAATAGTGAAAAAAATTCAATGTTATGGAAATCTGATGCAACATCTGAATTTTTGAGCAAGCTTTTTTGAATTTGAATGCTTTCTCCAAATGAAGCTTTAAATAGCATGGCTAAAATTCAAAACTCAGGCTCAAGAAAAGTGACTTTTTGGAATTCATGTAGCATTTGTCTGTTCAGTAAAATGCATATAAATTAATTCTTTGTCTTTTCTGTGATTTAGGATAGCAGTTCAAATACCAGCTAATGATTTTACTTAGTATTATAATGTAGCTTTTTCTGTGATGATCGCAATCATCTTTTCAATGGTAGAGAAAAACATCTATTTTCTTTGATGGCTCTAATGTCATTCCACTATTAGAAATTCCACTGAGGGCTGTACCATTTCTGTCTGGTGCTGTAGCTTGGTGTTTGGGTGGGTTACCATCTCTCTGCAAGAGGCCAGCATTACTTCCATATCTACACATTTCCTTTTTCTTAGGCATCTCCTTTGCTTCATGGAGAGGTGAAGAGGTCTCTTCATAGTGCGACCTCATGACACTGTGCAGTGGGATTACAGCAACAGCTCCAGTGGAAAAGAAAATGACTCACTGCAATGTTAGCCACTATCCAAGCATACACCAAGGGGGTAGTCCATTTGCTGTCAACCGTACTCATTCCTGGTGGTGTAGGGATGTTGGATTGCTGGGAAGTCTCAACTAATCTGCCTGTACTTGAGATATCCAGGAGGCATTTGAGTGGGATACTGAGGAGTAGCAAACAAAAACATTTTATGAATGAAAAACTGTGTTTGTCCCTGATGTGGAATTAAGCTCAGGTTTAGCAATGGTTGGGGGTCCCAAAGGCTGGCACCTGAGGAAACAAGGACTGAGCCAATTAATATTTTTTATTGGGCAGTTACATCTTTCCTGTCAGTAACTGCTCGGTGTCTCTTCCGTTGTTATTCTAGGTGTCCTACCCCTGGGTGTGATGGCTCTGGGCATATTACTGGAAATTATGCTTCTCATCGAAGGTATGTAAAGACGAGGTTTTGTTATTTAAATCAAATAGCTGCAGGGCTAGAAGGTACCTCCACAGACCTAACCACGCTCTGAATACTGAAGTAGGATTGAGTGCTGCACAGACATGCATATTAACCACATGTCTAGCTCATATTTACCACTAATGAATAACATTTCTCAGCTTCAGCATTACTCACTACCCAGATAGGTAGGAATATTTTTGCTAATATCTAGCAAAATCTTTGTACAAAATAAATTCAGTTTTTCTACCTTCTCTAGCAGCCCGAGGAAGCAATTCAACATTCATGTTTGCTGCTTCACATTCTGAATTGGCTTAACTCTTCACAGTCAGGATTCAAATCCTACTCCTGCATTTTTTTTCCCACAAATTTTATTTCCTGAATGTTCACGTTAGTCTCTTCCAGACTCACTCCATATTCCTTGAAATGCAAAATTGGACCCTGTTCTTTACCTCCTCTCCCAGATGAAGCCTTAACAGCTTTAATCAGAGGGAAAAAGTACCTCTTTCATCTAATATGCACCAGTCTTGTTAGTACATTTCAGAAAAAAAGTTTGGCTTGTTCTTAAATTGCAGCACATTGTACTACATCAAGCCAGAAGAATGGAAACAGAAATTTATGGATGAAAGCTGTTACCTTAACTGCCTAAACTATAACTTTACCAAGGGCCAAAGAACGCTTCTCATTTACTAATTAGGATATTGATCAATTACAGTGGTACCACTGTAAAGGTAATTGTATAAAGGCTGTGTAATTAGCAATTCCCCTGTAGCTATTAGAGAACTAAATCAGTAGAGAAGAGCTGTGCCATATTTTGTAAATATCTATCTACTGTTTAATCAAAGAATAACAGTGAATAATAGTATAGTCCGCCTCTCTTGTGTTAGTAAAGGCTCTTTACTCCCACACAGACTAGTACTGTTGAGTCTGGATATTTACTTTCTCCACCAAGTCCCTGTGGTTTTACAACTGGCTATAACTAGTCAATACACAGATTCCCAGTTTAAATGTATTCCCACTAAAAGCAGCAAACCATTCAAAGTCAAAACATAAATAAAATAGGAGATTGGGAACATGCTGTGAAAATGAAAGATCACAATATAAATTTCTGTAATGCAGCATTAAACATCAAAAGTACAAATAACATTATAAAGGAGAAGATATAAGCACTTAAAAGCACTTAGCACAATGCAGGAGAGTAAATCACACTTTCAGAGAGATTTAAGGTCAGATTTAGAACTACATTTCACTATATGTAAATTTACCAGCTAACACTCTACCAGCATTATGCTTGTTATAACTCCACCTCAACTTCAGGGAAGCTGTTTATGTGTTTGATCATCTATTTAACCAGAAGCAGGTGGGAGAGTGAAGATGCAGAAGAAGAGTGTTACTAACAAGAAACCCGAAAGCTGGCAAGATTGGCAGGGGGGAATCACTGAATGTTGACTCATTTTTTAAACCCTTTCCCTCTGCATTGTCTCCTGGCCATTATAGGACTGGACTGAGCTGAATGGTGTTACCTGCTTTTGTCTATAAATTCTTACATTCTTGTATTTTTGCAGATGACTACTGGACCAAGTTTTCATTTGATTGTGCAGCATAATCAAGTACATATAAAGATATAGAAAGTATTTCTGCGAAACAAAGAGATATGGTATTTGTCCAGTCCATTGGGATTTAACACATGCAGCCTTTTGAAATGCCACCATGTCTATATTGACCACATAACTCCTTCATTTCTCTTCCAAAAAGGCCTCTGGCAACCCTATGTCTTTGGCTGCCTACAGGCACAGAAGCACTGACACGTAGTCAGTGAAGTAACATTTTTGTTGCTTAAATCCACAGATGTCCCCAGGAGACCTGTCACATTTACGCAGAGCCAGCCTTACCCTGTTCAGATCATGATATCTGTCAAGACCATTTCTGAAGTGGGAGGCTAGCAAAATGAAATCTTTTAAAGGGCAGAAAACCGGTAGCCTAAATCTGGAGTTGTTAAGCATTAAAGACCCCACAGCATGTTGTCAGTTGGGCTTTCTAATTCCCAAACTGAAAATTAGCATTTACTCTGCCTGCATCTGAGTTAGCATTTTTGTTTGTATTTGATACCATCAGTTACAAGCCTCTCAGTTTCAGAGGGAAGGGAATGACAAACTTCTCTCCTAAATGGCTGCCAAGATGCCCGGGTATCATCTGTATTTAAAATGGCTGCTCAACAGCAAGCACACACGAGGCAGATTTAACTGCTGTAACTCTGCAGTTCCACACACCCCTTCAATTTATGCAAGAAGTTACAGCAGCGTGTACTGCTGTTGCATTTCCCTCACTGTCTTTTGTCTTCATATATGAGGAATTAAACTCACAGAAAAATGAAGTACTATGCTTACCTTGTAATAGCTTTGGTTATTATAGGATAAAAAAATTTAAGCAAAGGCTCATCCTTGACATATGTTTTTTTTGATGGATCCACTGTCAGAGGAAAAATGAATTAATCATAGCCTCAAAAGCTGTCTGTTGGAAATGTCTGTTCAGAGGACCTGAAAGGTCTTAGAATTTTCTAATAAATCATAGTGCCAAAATAGAAAGATCTATTACAGAGAGATGATGCACCAAAATACCAATAAGTAGGTGCTAATTAAATTGATTTAATATGTAGAAAGCTTTAAATCATTAGTCAAGGCAGAAATTCTTTGTTCAGATTTTGTTATGAAAATGTCATCATCTACAAGCACACCCATCTGTACACCTACTAAAAAAAGTACTGCTTTCTGAGGAATTTCTATTAACTGTTTAGTTTTCAGATGCAAATTCTAATTATTCTCACACAGTGAGTGCAACGAGTCTCAGAGATACAGGAGGGGAATCTTTACCTCTCATCCCTTCCCCTTCATTTTCAGCAGATGAGGTTGTATGTCAGGCAGTTAACCAGCCTGTTCCTGAACTGTTCATTTGCCCTAGAGCCAGCTTCTTCTTATTCTGAATCCCTCAGACTCTCTTCCTTCTACTTCTTTCTTACAGACAGCATTATTATTTTTGAAGAAAACTGTTCTTAATTGGCACAGGCTTTCTCAGATTAAGTTTGTACACAAGGAACTATGGTACTTTGGTGTCCACTATGCAAGCTGGATTAAACAGCAGTTTGCTTTGAAAAGGAAAATGGTCGGTTACATTTAAAATGAAAAATGAAATGGGATGAGAGCACGGATCCATGTATCAGAGTGCAGATGCCTGCTCGAGTAATGCTGACATGACCCCTGGCATGACACTGACCCTGGACCACTAAAAGTCTCCCAGGAAATTCTAAGATATGATTTGGGACTCAGTGTGGGTCCAGATCATTCTTTACAAACAATATGGGTGTAGCTGTCCTGTTTTACGGAGACAGGGAGCTTAGTTCTACAAATGTGAACTTTCTGGTCTTGGGTCAAAGCAGCAGTTCCAGGTCCCTTCTATTTAACACTATAGATGTAGCCATGATATCTCGCTAAAAGTTTCTAGATAATATACTTTGTCCAAAATCTTGTGCCAGCATTCCTCTCTTTCTTTAACTGACTTACTTATGACTTTGCAGCATGTAAACTCTGGTTTCCTTTTCTAACACAGAATTCTGTCTGTGACTGCATCACCTTTTTCTGTGCTTCATACCCTCAGTCCTCACTGGTTTTGATAAGACAAAATAACTGAAAATTTTGTTACCACTTTTTCTATCTCTTCTTCATGAAGACAGGACCTACTACACAACACTCAAGTACCTTTTGTCATGCTGAAAACAAAAATTTAATCTTCTGTTTCTTTCTCTAGGGAAATTTTTCTTAGGGGACACTTCTTAGTCTCTTGTGTCAACACTTGAAGGTGTTCTACTGGTGGATTTATTTTTTTAATGTTGATAGTTAAGATGGAAATAACATTTAAATAGAAGACGAAGCATGATTTTTTTGCACAGACATTCTTGTATCCTCAGATATCAACCATGTAAAAAAATCTTTAAAAATCTGTTGAGGTCATTGTCAAGCCTACTGAGTGATTTCTTTAATGAATTCTTCATATGCAAAGGAAAGATGAGCTTGTGTAATTGAAAACAACATTCTCAGTCTATAGTTTAATGTAACATTGGTCAGCCTAACATATAACTTTGTCTGTACCAAATCTTTTTGTCTGGGTAAATTCTGAGCACTTGAACTCCTTCTCTAGAAGGCATTGAAAGCTCTGAGCTCTGTCACGTTTTTATTTAATCATTATAGGATTCTTATGTGATGTTTGAGAAGGTTTGATAATGTTTCAAATGTGCTCCTGAGAGAAATCTTTAGTCCTATGAAGAGATAATCCTGGTTTTTCTATCCTTCCATCCCTCTCAGACATAGAGGACATAATGTCTCTTAGCCCTGAAACACTGGCTTCTATTCCTTTTAAAGATGCCACTGGTGCTGCTGAGTCAGCTAAAGGAATGATTAGGCAGAGAGTTTAAGAGTTGCCTTCCCTGACTGCTCAAGGAGTTCCTGTGCGTGTGGTCTGCACAGCGCTGGCAGTCCTGTGTCAGAAACCCAAATGCACAGATTCCCCCTCGTGGTGGCTGCTGCATCTCTCCTCATTTAACCCACCTGAGCTTTGTTTGTGGAAACTGGACAGGATTACCTATTCTGCCAGTTTCTCAGATAGAAAGCATATTCCTGTAAAGTGTACTCAAGAATGAGAAATTGCATTCTAAAATGTTTTCTTTCACACAGTCTTTCAGGCTGTCCTCGAGCAAAGAAAAGTGGAATCAGGATAGCACAAAGCAAGGAAGACAAAGAAGACCAAGAACCAATTAGGTGAGAAAAAATATTGTCAAAGGGCCTTCGTGTGTTGTATAAGGTATTATATATCTTCAGGTTTTTTTAAGGCATAAGTGTTATTGTGTGGTAGTTTTCCAAGAGCAGATGACCTCATTGATTTCTATGAGCAAGTCTAGTATCTGTGCTTTTTTCAGCAGAGAATACAGCAATAGCTAAGGATACAGTCTTCTGTAATTCAGAAATAGTATAAAATTCTTCATTTTCACATATTGAAAAATCACTTAGATCTTTATCTCCTAAATGCCCCTTACAGGCAAACCATACATGCTAAATAAAGGTAGTTGTGGGAATGGAGAACTGAGTGTTTATATGAGACTGGTGCAACAAATCTGATTGTTCATGCAGTTTGCAAGAGAAACAAATGCCTACCTATAGGTCTTGGTTTCTTCTTGCAAGGCACTCTGATATCAGTGGCCACTTGGTGGATTTAGTGACTGCTTAGACCATTCAGGACCAGATCCTCAGTGGAGAGTTGCAGCAATATTTTGGTTCATAAACAGTGAAGTAATTGGCCTTTAGTTTAGACATGTTATGTAGCAACACACTGGAAAAAAAAAACCCTACCATGATTTTCTTTAAACATTTCACTTTGAAGATTCTAACCTGTTCCTTCTAACCTTGGTTATATGGTTTTTAGCAGAATACAGAGCAAGTGTGGGGGGGATTCCCAATTAAGGAAAACCATCAGATGAATACAGAACTGCCTTCATTGGTCTCTGGGCTGTAGCACATAGTGTGATATAATCACTCCTGTTCAAAGAGTGGTTAAAAGAACTCAGCATTTCTAATGAGGTGCTCTGATCACATCATAACTAACTGTGTATATGTGACATTTTCATGACTTCAGACAAGTCTTCTTTGGGTTCCATACCTATAAATAAAATGTACCAAGGATTATACTTAGTAGTATTTTATGCTTATGGGGGTTTTATGGACAATTTCACTGCTGATCAGAGCACAGTAGCAAACACTTCAATTCCACTGTGATATTTACTGTGACTGAATCTGCTGGCTAGCATCCTTAGAATTTATCAAATAAGTTATTTTCTTCAAATTATAAAGTTCTGCTTGTCGCTTCACCCACTGCAGGGTATCTTGACTACTTTTGCGACCACAGTGTAGAATTATTCTTTCCTTTTCATGTCAAGTTTATTTTGACTTTGTTGTAGAGGTATAATGTCAAGACAATAAAGTTTATCTCATCTATCTGCTATCCAGATGTCCAGTTCCTGGCTGTGATGGTCAGGGTCATATAACTGGAAAATATGCATCCCATCGCAGTGCATCAGGGTGTCCTCTTGCTGCCAAAAGGCAAAAGGATGGGTACCTAAATGGCTCACAGTTCTCTTGGAAGTCAGTGAAGACGGAAGGAATGTCATGTCCAACACCAGGATGTGATGGCTCAGGACATGTCAGTGGTAGTTTTCTTACTCATCGTAGGTGAGTAACTATGACTTATGTTTTTCACTTATGTTTATTATTTCAGAGAGATTTAAAATACAGCTTTTTGTCATGGCATTTCTCTGTTCCTTTTGAATTTCATTATTACTTCAAAAAATAATCTGCTTACATGTATTTGTAGGTAACTGGAAATCCAGACACACAAGATTTTTTATGCAAGCACTTGCAGATACAGACCTGCATTTGAATGTATAATATACAGAAAACTTTAGGGGAAAAAAACCATGCATGCCAGTAACTGTACATTTCCTATTGCTTTATTGGATATTTCTGGACAAATTACCTTGGAGTACACTTTATAAGACATATCTGAGTCCCCCTGATTTTCAGAGATGTCAAACACATTCTTAATTCTCAAACATCAGAGTGTGGAATTTGAAGAATTTTAGGAAAGGGTTCCATAAAACCAAAGTACTTTAATTCATTTGGTAATGAACATGTTAGTTTAAAACAATATATGTAGAATACAGAACATTATTTAAAAGTAATGGAATGTAAATATTTGACAAAAGAAATACAAAGCTTGATTTTTCATAAATTTGGCAGAAATAAGAGAGCTTTGATGATAACATTTTTCTTAGCTTATAAAAGCAGGAGAAAGTTGCCACTCTCTTAGGGATAAAACTTGCAGCCATTTTAGATATTAGATTATGAAGAAACAAAGATTTTTTGGAGCTCTGGCTGCGAATCTAGGCCTGAAAATGACTATAATGTCAGAGCAAATTTCTTATTATATAATCGCTAATATAAAACTCTGTTACTTCAAATATGTCAAGTTGATGTCCCTAATTTGTCACCCTCTCCAGGCAGACCTCAGTTGAACTTCTGTACCCTTTAGTTAGCTAAACCAATTTGATCTTGTTTTGTAGTCGGTTCTAGATACAGAGGTGAAAAGTGTACTTCTTTCTTCTCTTGCCTGTAACTATTTCCTTTGATTCTTTATTTGACAATCCTTTGCAGCTTCACTTAGAAGCCTTACCCTTACTTCAATGTCCCAGACTTTGTGCACATAGTTCCTGTTTATTGTTTAGGCTCAGAGTTGTTTTTCTAGTCAGTGTTTTATGGTACCTATCATGAAGGGATTCTGGTCCATGACCTGAGGTGTTACTTGAGTAGTCAAACATATTACACAGCCTGCAGCTCTCAGAGGTTTTAGGAAGTAGGAGATGCAAAACTCTGACCATTTGTGCAGATACCACATGAGGACTTAAGTTTCTGACTTATAGTAAAATATCAGTATTAGTGTTTGTATTTCAGTTTAACTTTCTTCATAATGGTGTAACATTTATTTAACTCAGAGAGATCTGTCATTGAAATTTGGAAATGGTTTTACTTTTAGTTAAAAGGTACAATATAATTACTGGGAGATTGTTTGCAAGGAGTATTCACATAGTACATACGATCTCAAGGAGAAAATTCTTGCAACAACAATAATAACTAACTTCTAAAAGAAATGTACTGGTTTAACAATTTAAAGGTCAAATTGTGGCTAGAGATTTTTTTTTTAAAGAGTGCTTTCATGAAAAAAAAAACCCTAAGGGAGTAACCTAAATATGACATTTAACTACAAGCAGCCACGTGTGGTTTTCAGTACCACTATCCTTAGTAGAAATAGAGACATGTAAATGGCTTACCGTATGAGATCAGGTTTTGGGCAAAAAGGTCCATTGTTAGAGGAGAGTACCACAAGACGAAAGGTTTCTTAAAAAGACTGATGAAGTAAATTGATCCTACTTAATTGTCTTGATGTAACAAAGGTCCAGTATTCTAAGTTGTGAGCAAATTGAACAACTTCTTGAAGCTTCTGTAAGCAATGGCAATATTAATAACAAGCCATATTATTTTAAAAATATGATTAATTCTTGTAGAATTTTTAAGGCTGTTAAAAATGCTTGGTTAATTTGCTCACACAAAGAAAAGCACATGGAACCATTTTAGATGCCTTAGGGTTACTTATATGGCCTCCAGCTACTGCTCAGAAAGGTAGGTCCAGTGTAATATTTATCAGCCTTAGTGATATATCTTCTCCAATGGCATTTCAAGCCTGTATATGGACAAGTGAATCAAACCCTACATGTAGGATTGAACTTCAGAACAGTTCGCCTGCCTTAAGAATCTGCTTGTACGAGATATAGGCTGCATTTACTCCACTTCCAGGATCAATGGATCCTGGAGAGTTGTCCACTTCACTTCAGTGAAGTAGACACCGGCCTTTAATCAGTTGTACCATAAATGTCACTGACTGTGTCGAGGGAGTCAGTTTCCCCTGCCTAAAAATAGTATACTTTATACCTTTTGAAGTATTCTTACAGCATGTGGTATGGCCACACTGGGTTGGCCAAAATGACTGAAGACTTGTGAGACACTCCATTCTTTGATTATGGCAGCTGAGAGCTGAATGTGCCTGGCAGGGGATCTACAAGGGTGCTGGTCTTGTTAAATGAACAGGCCCCACAGCTCCATAGCAGCTTTGACACATAGTTCCCATGCAGACATTTAAACTCAGGTGTCATAGTCTGGAGCTTAATCCCACCTAAATTACAGACTATCCATTTTCTTACATAAGGATGAAATATTCCCTGAGTTTCAGAGTATCCATTCTAGCAGACTCTGGTCTTATCTTCTACCACTAATAACATTTTGCTATACAGCCATGGCTGTAAATCTCAAATTCTCACCTTCTGAAGAGAAGCAATGCTATGCCAGTTAAACAGTGAGACCAAATTACAAACATTCTTTTGCAGGTAGAGCTGTGTTCAGTGTGCGTGGGGGAAAAGCAGAACTGTGGCCTTTAACTAAGTCAGTAAAAGCTCCTCAGGAAGGAGTAGTTAATGTCTTCATTTTTGCCAGTACACCTTGCTGCTCTCCTAATAGGGGATTTTTCCTTCCCAGTGCAAATATTTTTCTATCAGCAGACTTCTCTAAACATATATATATATAAATAAATTGCATGTGTAGTTGTCCTTTATGTCTTCTCTGAGATTTTTTTATTCTGCCATTTGTAGATAGCTGTTTATATGCTGTTATTAAAACAGCTGTAATACCCTGGAAATGAACAGCAGACTGGCTTGTGAAAATGATGCCAACTGTTGAATTTATCAAACAGATATTAGGAAAGATGTTTTTGAGGAAAAGATTTTTTAGAGCTGCTGTTGACATTGTACACATGATGTCATTGCATTGGTATCAGTGGACACTGGAGATGACCCACAAGTGCTGGTAAATCAATAAAAACTTTCTCCAACTTCTTTGTAGTCTGGAATTTAAATATATGCATATTTCTACATTCACACTTCTGAAGCAGAATTAAGTAACCAATAAAAAACTCATAAATTTCAATGAATTTTGAATCCTACCCTATGATCAAAGGTATCAAAAAAGGTTTCTGGTTTTTAACATTTCATTGCCTGTTTGCAGAAATTTCTGTGAATAGTTTTTTTTTGTCAAAGAGTTTGCATTAGGAAAGAATGGAAACAGAGAGTTAGGAGAGATTTGAAGTATAGGATTAAATGTGCTGTGCTTCAAAAAGGAGCCTCTGCTAGGAAGAGAGGCCAGTGTGAAATTAGGTGACCTATCAGCAATATGAAAATGAATTGGAAAGCATCTAAGCATGGAGTCAGTAGATAGATAAATTAAATAGGTTATAATGAAATGTAAATTGCTTATTATACTGTAGCTTTGCAGTTCAGTTCTTGAACAGACACTTACATCCCCATATTTGATTTAAGATTTTTATGGATGGCACCATTTCTAGTACTGTGGTCGGTGGAGACTTTCTCAGAATATACTTGGATTTAGCAACCCTGCTTCATTGTACAGAAGAGGAAATGTGCTTGTGCTGACTTCAGTCGAAATTACCTGAAGAAATGCTTTTTCAGATATAAAACTGTTCTTGCTCCCATCTTTAGCTCACTTTTATTTACATCAATATTCACCCATTTCAAATACATTAATGTAGCTTTTAAATTCCTTTTACTATGGAAAACTGTTGTGGTTTAACCCCAGTCAGGACCACAGCCCCACAGAGTTACTTGCTCACTTCCAGCAGGATGGGGGAGAGGATCTGAAGTGTGAAAGTTAGAAAACTCATGGGTTGAGATTAATAGGTAAAGAAAAAACCACACTCACAAGCAACACAAAACAAGGAATTAATTCACTGCTTCCCATGGGCAGTCAGGTGTTCAGCCATGCCCAGGAGAGCAGGGCTCAGGTACTGGTGTCTTGGGAAGACAAGCACCATCACTCTAAATGTCTTCCCCTTCCTCCTTCTTCTTCCCCCAGCTCTCTGTACTGAGCACGACGCCTTATGTTGTGGGATATCCCTTAGGTCAGTTGGGATCAGCTGTCCCAGCTGTGTCCCCACCAACTGTCCCCCACGAGCTCCCAACTTGTGCACCCACTCCCCCATCAGTGGTGGGATGGTGTGAGAAACAGAAAGGGCCTTGACTCTGTATGAGCACTCCTCAGCAGTAAGGAAAACATCCCTGAATTATCCACACTGTTTCCAACACAAATCTGAAACACAGCCTCATACCAACTACTCTGAAGAGCATGAACTCTATTCCAGCCAAAGCCTGTACAAAACATGTACGTAGAGCAGTAATATACAAGAGATGATCAAATTATATTTCCCATTAACAAGCTAATGCTAAATAGCGATGAAAGCGTAGAGAAGGGCGATTTTTTTTAGTGAACCTGTATCCTTGCTGAGGACAGTAGGACTCCAAGATCCATAAAAAAGTTTATAGAACAGGATCTATATTTGAGCAGCAAGGGCATGCCACTGTGTTTGCAAAATGTCTAGATGTACTGGAAGGAAGCAATGGACGTCATCCACTGCCTTTTCCCTTCTGAAGGAATGTATGTTGAAATTATCAAGTGGTTGTTGGAGATGATTACATATGATCAGGCTATCCACTTTATGCATAGAAAGGTTTAGTTAATGGTAAGCCCACAGGCAGCAGTTCACTCAGTTCAGCCATTACCGCACACACATGTCCTGAAGTGAAGGAGCACTGCCAGTGTTGTTTCCTCCAAAAATTCTGGGTTGGTCATAGCTCTGAGTTGCACAACTGCATTGCTAAGCATGGGAAAAGACAAATTATGAAAAGAGGAAAAGACAAAAAAAAACCCAAAAAAACCTCTAGACAGGAGCTGCCCTCTGCAGTTTCTTTCTGGAAGCTGGCTGATAACCTACACTCACATGGATCCTCAGAGGACCTCTAAGTACTCAAACACTCAAAGCATTTAGGAGATACAGATTTTTCATATGCATGAAAATTTTTCTCATGAAATATGCTTTGCTAGAAATAGATATTTCATAAAAACCCTCTGTGATCAACCTAAGCTTCTGAAGGGAAGATTTGCAAAATACCACCGGTCAAGCCTCCTGGTGCTCAGGGCTGCAGCTTGAACCTGTGTCCGTAGAACAGCATCTCACCGCAGCGTTTATCTGGGGTGGGTTGATGCCCCCAAAGAGGCAGCAGCTCTGTAATACAGGTGCTTTACAAAACACAGGCTAGTGGCTACAAATTTGGTCCTAAATTGTAGAGCTTTCAATATTTGCCTGTAGTCCCATCCTGTCTTGACAGCAGCATTTCTCAGCTTCAGCAATTAAAAACATAGAAATACTTGTCATTAGGTCAACAATGGCTCTCCAGCCTATCCACATCTTTTTGCATAGTGTGAACCTAAACACCGTGTTCCAGGTGTGGCCTGGTAAGGGCTGAGTGGGACAATGACTTCTGTGTCTCTGTGGTGATGCCCTTGACGCAGCCCAGCGCCCCACTGGCTCTCTGTGCCACAGCAGAACCTCTCACTTACACTGAGCTTGTCATCCCCAGGACCCCCAGGTCCCTTTCCACAGAGCTGCTCCACGGCAAGATAGGTCCCAGCCTGCACTGCACTCCTGAATGATAATCTCCCAGGTGCAAGACCTTACACTTGTCTTGGTTGAGCTTCGTAAGTTTCTTGTCAGCCCACTCTCACAACCTATCCAGGTCTTCCTGCAGTTTGACTTTCCCTTCCAAGTTCATTTCCCCACTCAGTTTGGTGTCATTGTCAAACTTCATCAGGGTACACTTGGTCCCATTGTCCAGATCACTTATGAAGATTGTAAACAGGGTTGGGCCCAGTATGGATCCCTGGGAGACCCCACTTGTGGCAGGTTGCCAGTTTGAAAAGGAGCTGTTTACCACCACCCTGTGTGCAGCCTCTCAGCCAGTTCCCCACCCACTACACAGACTACTTGTCCAGACCATAACACACGTTTCTCTAGGAAGAGGCCATGGGAAATCACATCAAAAGACTTGGAGAAATCCAGGTAGACAATGTCCACTGGTCATCCCCATCAACCAAGCAGATCAACAAAAAGCAAATTTGCTTTTGCAGGTATATCAAGCACAGCTGGCCCTTGGTGAATCTGTGCTGCCTTTTCCCAATTGTGCTTCATCTGACTTGTGATAGCCCCCAGGAGGATTCATTCTGTAACTGTCTCAGAGATTAAAATAAGGCTGATGAGCCTGTAGATCTTCCTTTCAGCCCTTCTTGTAGGTGGGGTTGTTACTTTCTTCCAGTTTTCTGGGGTATCCCCTGATCTCCACGGCTTCTCAAAGATTAAGAAAGCCTTGCAGCAATATCAACCAGCGCTCCTTGCACCCTTGGGTGGGCAGTGTCAGGGCCCATGGGTTTGAAACGTCAAGCTCCTGTAACAGTTCACTTGCAACTCTTCCATCAGTGATGGTTAGTCTGTTTGCATCAACCTGGAGTTTTTGTTCCCAAGGCCTGGGGCCCAACAGTGTTGGTAAAAACAGAGGTGAAGGAAGTGTCAAGAACCTCTGCCTTTTCTGAACTGGTGACTTATTCACCTCTTCCATATAACAGTGGGCCAATATTTTCCTTCTGTTTCCACTTGCTCGCTATGTAGCGAAAGAACCATTTCTTGGAGTTTTTTTCACTTCTGGCCAGTTTCAATTTGAACTGAGCTTTTGCTATTCCAGCTGCATCTCTGTGTCCCCTGGCATCAGCCTTGTCATTCCCAAGGGGTATTTGCCCACTTTTCCATCTCTGGTCCACTTCTCTTTTCATTTTGAGCAGACCCAGAAGCTCGCAGTTAAGCCAGTTGCAAGCACCCTTTAAAACACAGTGGTTCCAAACTGCCAGATGAATTCTCAAGGTGCTCTAAACTTCCAAAATGCCCTATTTGTCAGGAGTGTGTGTCCAGCAGTATCTTTTGAAAGGTGTTCCTGTGCTGTAGACTGAAAATGGCAAAAACTTTGCAGACAGAAATGTATTTTTTTTTTCTATTTATGAAACATAAATACTGTCAAACTCCAGATTTTAAAGAAACTTTCTATATGCAATGCATTAAAGTATTTGATTGCATCTATTTCTAGCCAGGTCTCTTGTCAGGTCAGCTCTTATCCATGCTTTTATTTGTTGCTACAGTAAGTTGACAGAGTGCCACATTTGTGTCAAAATTAATTCACTCTTAGTTCTCATTGTTTTACTTTTTGTCTGGTAGGCTTTTTAAATTGTTTAGGATGTTTATTTGTTCATTTGGTTTTAATCTGCCTGTCTCCTCCCTGCCATTGATTTATTTTGCTATTTACCATCTCTTAGTTTTTCCTATAAGCTGTACATTGCAATTCAGCAGGAGAACATCATACATCATTAAGAGTGTAGAAGAACTAACCAAATTCACTGCATTTAACAGTAGCTACAACTGACAATGATAAGCATCATCATAATGACATCATTAAAAGATGACAGGCATGGAAGTGCATTGGCATTTCCAAGAAGACAAGAAAAAAATGTGGCAATTAAATGTAGTAATAATATACATAAAGAAAAAAAATTAAAATCTGTGAGGTGGGTCCTACAGTGCAAAGGATTTTTTTACTTAGTAGTTTTGTGTTAACCCCTAAGCTTAAAGGAAAAGGGTCTTCCTAAACCACTTTCAACACCTTTCTCTTCCCATCCTCCTTCTCTCGTACTGTAGCCTTCTGGCCCTTTTCCCTTCTCTGTCCCTGTGGCTCCTGTTCAGTCTTCTTACTTCTGAGCTTCTCAGTCCCCAGCATTTGAGGTAGTTGATGCACTGGCAGAACAGGACAGGCAGTCTTAGGCATTGCTTCCAGCAAGCATTCTTCTGCTCCAGGCCCTGCAGCCTTGAACAGGGCTGGTGGCAGGGAAGGCTCCCAGTTCTCATACACACAAAGTACATGGAGGGTCTGGCACTAAACACTAATTCACATCCACTTAGCATGTCCAAGGGACAGTCTGTCAGAGGCTTATAGCTCTGCCAAATCTACTTTTGTTTTCATGAGGACAGCAGAATGCATCTCTAAACTCAGAGCAACACCCCATGAAATGTCGTTTCTTGCTCCAATTCACGGACAGTTAGAGTTGTTCACTGAATTATTTGGACTTTTTTGTTCCCCTCAGTAGGGATAAAACAATGTATATGGATAAAACAGTGGTATAGAAGTATATTCTGAGAAATAGAAATATTTTTCCAATTACATTTGGGAAAAAAAATGAGCCTGGCCAGACAGTTACTAATGAAGAATACAATCAGATCAGTTAAAATTTGGCCCAAGTTAGAAGTGACTAAATGCAGAATCTGGTTGTTGAAAGAGTTAGGCCCTTTGACTGTAGGTAGTTCTGCCAGCTCTTTTCATTATGAGCTGGAAGAAGGATGGAATAGTGTTTCAGTCAGATGTACTGTCCGTTAAACTGGAAGGCTCTTAATAATAAGCCAATCTAAAAGGACTTAAGAGGTTTACTTACCTTGGGAAAGTCACAGAGAAAATAATATGAAATCCATATTAGAAAAAGCAGACTGCACAATATAAACAAAAAATATATGCTGAGCAGACCTGACAAATTACAGCAGACAGCAATTGTACAGGTGCTTGCAATGTGACACCTCCTTGATTTCAAGCACTTAGCAGAAGCTGCCTGGTCATAAGTCTGCTTGTCCTAATTCCAGACATAGCTGGTAAAAAAGCAGAGAATACAGGATGACTTTTTAGATTTCAGGAGGGATGAATTTTCCTCTTGAAGTACCTTTTTCTCTGCTGTCTATACAAGTGTTTAGAGAAATTGTGCATAATTTTAAGTGCCAAAGTGAGCTGGACTTGGTCACTAAATAGATCACTTGAAATTTTGAGCTGCCTCAGAGCACTAATCAGAGTTGTGTAGCTAAACATACACCTTACCTATTTATATACAGAGAAGTCTCAACCTTTCTCCTTCTCAATGCATGCCCTATTCAACAGCCCAGTAAATCCACTGGTCTTCAGGTCATCTGTCCTGTTGTGGGCAGTCACCAGACAGGAGAGGCTGATAAGCTTTGCAGAAGCCAGCCCCCATCTCCTGGGGCACTCAGTTGTGCCCCATAAAGTGCATGGCTCAGTGCTGGGGCCACCTGTAGGTCATGTAATGTGCTGCAGTGGTCACTCAATATAGAATAAATGAGACATTTTTGAACAGTTGTTGCACATCGGGCAAGAGCCAAACCTCCTTCCCTCTTCAGGGATAACACAGGTCGAAGCTCATTAACACATGTGAGAGGCCCACCCACAAAGCCTCTTTGCTGACTGAGCAGCTTCAGTTAACTAAATATGATGTAAATTTGCCAAGGGACTGCTGTGCCCAGCTGAAGGGCAACTTTGGCAGTGCTCTTACAGTTCCAGCATTTCAGGATTCAATAATCCCTTTTCTGGTGTATATTTATGCCCCAGGGGGATTCCTTTCAAATTGAGTCTGCTCTCAGGGCCCTTTCTCTCAGCTTTGCCATGTTAACAATTCTGCATAATTTCTATTTTTGTTTTTCTTACCTGATGCATGCTTTGTTCTTTTGTTATGATGGATAGTCATAATTAAGCTATAACGCTATCTTACCTTTTAAATCTCCAATAAAAAACCCCAAATACTTTCTCTTCTTCGGGGTGGCCATTCACTCTATCTCATTGTCAATTTGGTGCCTGACTGATCAGATTCTAATGCTAATTCAACCGCCCCCCCTAAAATAAGAGCATAGTTCTTTCCAGAAAGTCGTTCTGAAACAATGATCAGATATCATTAAAATAATTTTGAAAAGCTAGCATTTTGTTTTAATCATAATTGCTATATTTTTTCATGGTCATTTGGGTAGTGGTTTAATTTTTCTTACTTCCAAAGCCAATGCAAAGATTTATTTAAACAAAATAAAATCTAAGCTACTTTCCTCAGCAACTTTGGAAAGCAACTTGAATTCAGAGCTGTCACTTTCCACATTACATCAACCTTTTAGTATTTGTAGTATTAGTATTAGTATTTAGTATTTAGTGTTAGATTTCCCTCCTGATTCAAAATTGAAGTTTTTCACCCCAAGCATTCAGGTGTGAGTTGTAAATGCACCCTAAAAATCCAAAACAAAACAAAAAACCCACAAAAAACCCCAACCAGACAACCAAACAAAAAGCTTTAGCCAGGAAACAAGACCTGCAAAGGGCCACATTAATAAAAATCATTCTTTTCCAGTGAGGAGTTCTGAAACTGAGCTGAACAGATGATTTTTTTTTTCTGACACCCAACACCACACAAAGGCGGTTGGGGTTGTGTGGCCAGTGGGGAGAAGAGATTCCTCTGTGAGTCACAGCAATCTCCATGCAAACAAAACTACCTTGTTTGCAAAACCTCTCTCCTGGATTCCCTTTGCTTCACATCTCAGTAAGAACCTGGGGAAAAGCCAATCACCCTTGAATGTAAATAAAAATGAGTGCTTGTTTAGGGAGGGTTCCTTTTATCTCTGCTGGAGTTGTGCATAGAGTATTTCATCCTTTAAGGTGTGTAGCAGAATTTACTCATGGGAATAAGGAAATCACTAAAGCTGATACCCTTCAACATAAAAAAAAAAAAGAGTGGTTCACGGATTTAATATTAAACCAAGGAATGGGCTACTTTGATCACTGAGTTTGATCTCTTAACTTGAACTTCAAACATTAGCAAATAGTTGAGGAGTTTAGTCTTAAAAGTAAGGTTTCAGCCATTAACAAAATAAAACAGTCATTCTCACTGTGATCTGTATTTCCCTGAATTTCAAAAGGATTTACATCTGGGGCTTGTTTTGAATGTATCTCTAGTTAAAAGAGGTCCCTTGAAAGTGACTTGTTCTTTCTCTGGTCTATAGACAATGCTATTTTTAATAAACAGGAGAAGTGTTTCATTTTCTTTTTGAAAAATTGCTGTTGTAGTGAATCTGTAAACATCTTGCAGGGTTTATAAAGTTTGTCCTTAGGATGTTTTTTGGGTATTCCAGATTGAGGCTCTGGTTTCTTAACACCCTGTTATTTCTTTCTTCGTAAACTTCAGCACTTGACATACCAAATAAAAAAGCTGTGTTTTATTTGACCTTTATGTACTCCTTTCCCATATCCCTACTTCTCTGTTTGGAAAATGTTTTCTTCACTTGACAAGCCAAGTGCAATTCCTTTAGCTTCAGGAGGGACTAAACTGCATCTGTCAGCTGAGGAAAAAAATGTATTTAACACACAGCTGGAACCCAGATAACTAAAATCGGTCACCCAGACAATTGCTCCACTTGATCAATGATCCTCCATTCTGGTGGCCTCTGTTGTTTGCATCCCTGAAGACAATGCAATTACATTCTTGAAACAGTTCAGGATTTTAGCCCACATATATTTATTTTTAAATTTCTCAGTAAATGTGCACCGAACACTACCTAAATACCCCTTTAAAACTTTTCCCCCCCACTAATTTTCTTTTTTTTTTGGAACAAATTTCACCCTCTTTCCAAATCCACTGAATGTGTGGCAAGGCACTGGTTGCATTAAGATAACCACAGTGCTAAAGCAGAAAGAAAATTCATTCTTTACATTATGTTCAACTCTAATAGATACAATCACCACATAGTCTTTATAGTATTTTGTAAGTTATGGCAAAGGGTGGTTTTCTAGGATGATGTGCCAGACCATCCTTTTCTTTCTCGAATTAGAGGTTAAGCCCAACAGCAGAAATTCATCAAGAGCCAAGACACATTGCATCCCAACAAAATAAGGTGCTGATGGTCATCTGGTTGTTGATACAGCAGAGACTCACAGCTCTTGGTGAAGCAGAAACTCAGAGGGAGCCAGGAGCTGGGTGCTGGTGCTTCTCACCGTCCCGCCAAAATGCTGTAGCTTCAAGCCCTGTGGCATCCAGAGTGTGACAGAGATAATTCATGGCTTGGTATGTTTTTACTGAATTTATTACAGCAGTGCCCCAGCAATGTTGTTAGAAAGTCTAACTCATTTTTATTATGGAAAGAATACTCAACTGTGTTTGTATTGTCTTATGATTTCTCATGTGTGTGAGAATAATGGCAGGAGCAAGTGAGATAACTGTGATTAATTTTACTAGTTCTTTGCTGGAATGATTAAGCTGCAGAATTATGTAAAAGTCAGTGTAAAGTTTGAAAACCTATGACAAACACCAACTGTAAAGGCTTCAAATTTAATCATAGAGTATCCTGAGTTGGAAGGCACCCACAAGGATCATCAAAGTCCAGCCCCAAGAATCACACCATGTGCCTGAAGAATATTGTCCAAATGCTTCTCGAGCTCTGTCAGGCTTGGTGCTGTGACAGCTTCTCTGGGGGGCCCCTTCCAGTGCCCAACCACCCTCTGCGTGAAGAACCTTTTTCTACTATCCAACCTAAACCTCCCCTGACAAAGCCTCATACCATACTTAATGTGAGGATAAGTATTATCCTTAACAAAACTACTACCTAGATGTTTCTCGTGGGTTTTTTTTCATTTTTGAGATATTTAAAGCATATTTTGCATAACTCTTAAAGCACTGAAATAGCTTTCACTTGTATTCTTTTGTTTGCCAGTCACAAGGAAAAAAAAATCATATCTGCTATTTTCTGTCTCCTTCTGTCCTTCTGTCTCCTTCTACCCCCCAGTCTTCTAGAAATCTCAGGCAACTCTCAGTCTCACTGGGATCTCAATTCAAGCTTTTTGGTTAACATTACATCTCCATAGGGTTCAGCCTTTGTACGATAGCCCACTTTTGGTGCAACACTGACTTGACCTTCTTCTTCATCTTCCCATACATCCTGACTTCTTCTGATTGTTTCTCAAATCAGACAAAGAGCAGTTGCTTTCAGTAGAAGTAAACATAATCAGTAAGATAAAATGGAAGAGGTTGAATGTCCTTGCAGAGTAGAAGCTTATTCTGAAAGTCCTAATTTACTTCTTTAATTACTTAAAACAGTTTGAAGTAACTTAATTAAGAACAGAGCAAAGCAAAAAGGATGCACATTGCTATCTTTGACTAATTCATTTCTGAAGAATTTGGACGTGTTAAACAAATGGTAGTAAAACTCAATACTCTAATTTAGGTTGCTAACTTGATATCTGCTTCACTGAAAGTGCTTGGCTCAGGAAAGGGAGCTAATCTGCTTACAGTACAATATACAATTAATGAAGAGACAGATTTGCCAGAAAAGATCTGCAGAAGAAGTCAATGGCATGGTTTGGCTTTGGCATCTTCCTCTGTGGTTATCTGGATACCTTTGGGAGTTTTGAATGCTTTCTTGAATTGCATAAAGCCACTGGAAAATTTAGAACCATCTGTTCATTCATAGCCTCTTCTAAGGACGGACATGTAACAAGCTAAAGGTAGTCATAGAGGTGCATGATGCACATGTTAAAGCCATGCATGTAAGGATTGGGGAAGCAAAAAGAGGAAGCTTGTGGCTTAGGCATGCAGATGCATTTCAAGAAACCCATTTTGGTCAAAGCCCTCCTTTGTCTGTGCATATTGTTTTAGATCACCTGCAGGTTAGAACAAAACTAATCTGGCTACAGAATGTGGAAGCCTTCTACATCCTCACTAGTATGCCCAAAAAATAGGCAGCCTTTCCCCTAACTAACTCATGATTCATCTGCATGCCCCCAGAGGAAGGTAGATAATCCAGGCAGAAGGACTCTCCTACAGTTCCAGCAGCAAGGATGGAGCACAGCACCCAGATCCTTGTGGTTCAATTTAGGCAGAGGGCATCTGGTGCCAGGGTGCCTGAACTGCAGCCGAGCTATAGGTGCTCCATACATGCCTACCCTGGCAGTCAATCTCTCTCCAGTGGCAATGGGCCATGGACAGTTGCTGTTTGGCAGCTAGAATGTGACCACCCCATTTTGTGGAATAGGAAAGCTTAGTATTGCACATATGGAACCTTGAACCTGGGGCCTCAGGGTGGGAGCACACCTTGGAGCACCCTGGGCATACCAGTGGAGAGGTGACCTTCCAGACAAGCTGAAAAGATATCTACAGGTTTAGGCAGTCCTGGAAACTTGGTGTATAGAGCCATGGCCTGGAAATAAGATTGGGTCCTTAGCACCAAAATTTGGATTTAAGCACACTGAATCTCACAGTAGATTTCTAATACTTCTGAACAAAATTTTTTTTTGTTTGATTATTTTTCTGCACTCTCAGGTGTGCTGTTCTGGCATCCAGGTTTCTTGTTGGTCTGTTTGAATGCTGTACTTATAGGCTGTTTGATTTTATTTTGAGGGGTTCCTTAGGCTGTCATCAGTCAAGACTTTTAGAGAGGAAAAGGCTGCAGAACAAGATGGGAGTAAACTAATGCAGTTGTTATAATGCCCTGTAATGCTAACATTTTCTGAAAAAGAGTGAGGACAAAATATGAGACAATTCATTAAATCAACTGAAAGGTTACAAAAATGAAGTCAGTTAAATGATGCAGAAACTTTGCATATACTGGTATCTCATTTCTTTCTCTATGCCAGTATTTTTTTCCCAAAACACCAAATCCTCTCCTCCTTAATTGTCTTCAAGGCTCCCTTTGACACTTCAAGAGGACAGTTGTTTACAGTCACACACTGAGCCCATAGCAGACCTTGGAACAGTAATTTGGCATCCTGCTAACTAAGCTACAGGCAAAAGCTACTAGGTCATGCTATTTCTTAATACTACTACTATTGCTTTTTTATACATCTTCTTAGTCACAAAGCTGTATAAAATGTTGAACACAGATTCTTTTGCTGAGAAAATAAATTTTTTGATACATTTTTCTAAGAGCAATCCTTTTTCGTATGCGCAGGCTTTTCAGATAAACATTTTCAATAATTAAACACTATATGTAAATTAGAGGACTTTATTTAGAAGAAAGTTGTGTCTTTATTTAAGGAATTGCTTTTAATCAAAGGCACCACTTTCTTCCATATTACAGAGCAATTGAGTATTAGATTTGAATCTGATTTGCACAATTAAAAATTGTAAAGAAAAGTGTTCCTTTGTATCTGGAGAGGAAATATAAATGTGCCTGTATGCAGTGAGAAGTACGTGATGTTACTCAGCTTCCATGGCTATGAAAACTGAAATGTTGAGGCAACAGGAAATTGTTTAGCAAGCTTCCAAATTCCCTTCACTAAAGCTAAAGCTTCCTCAGAATAAGATTATAGTTCTCCATCATTAAATTATATTTAATATGTATTTTCTCTTATCTGTGATAGTGCAACTACATTAAAGATGTGATTTTGGAAAAAGGAGGTAGTTTGGTGTGTACCGTTATTTGTTAAATAGTGAGCACTGTCTGATCATTGTTTTTATTTTTTATAATAAAGCCTGCTAAGACTGCATTTGCTGTCAAACTGTTTTGTACAATGTAATTAAAAAGCTTAATATTTTTGCAGCATGAGAGAGGAGATAACTGACTGTACATTCATAAATGTAACAAGTGTGCATGATAAGACGTATATATCCCCCATCAAGACAAGGTCATTTTAATTGGAATGACTTTCCTTGGGCTCAAACAAAAAGCCAACACATAGTTACTGCCATTTTAAGAAAAAATTTAGAAAACAGCAATTTAGTCAGCTCAGTAGGTGATATTCACAGTATCACAAAGAAGAGCACAGTTTATGAGAGCTAGTCATTTGGATGTGGGAGATAGCTCATGTCCTCTTCTCTCATTGTTCAGTTCCGTGTTTGAACATTTGAATCAAAAAAAGGTGGAATTTCAGAGCAGGGAATTGTAAATTCAAGTGGGAGTATTTACACAATAACTGCTTTTAAAATAAAATGGTTTTTTAAAAGTAATTTGTCTTAAGAAAATTGGACTGTATATCTGACTTTTACATTAGCTGTCTATGCAAAAAGAATTTGGAAGAAAAAACAAAACAATGAAATCACTACTGGTAAGTCCTTTTCTTTTTCAGACTAGTGCACTCTTTCAGTGCTAGGCAGTGAAGATAAACTATGTCTCTGATACTGTTTTTATTACGGGTTTGGATTACAGATTTCTTTTCAATGACCTGTCAAAATTAACAGGCTCCTTACTATTCACAGTTTATCAGGATGCCCCAGAGCTACTTCAGCAATGAAGAAAGCAAAGCTGTCTGGAGAACAAATGCTAACAATAAAGCAACGGGCCAGTAATGGTAAATTTTTAATCATTACATTCTTAAATACTAATTCTCTGTAAACTAAAGTTACCATTACGCTATTGCCTTTTTTCCTACATGTGTAAATCCACTCTGTATAAATTGGGAATTCACTATCAGTAGAAGTGAAACCAGATTTTATGCTGTGGAAACCTGAGCCAGGAGTAGAGCAGTCAGAGTCATGTCTATATAAATCTATAACTCTAAAATATTTCAAACTAGAATATACCATTATAATTTGCTGGTTCACATTTCATTCATCTAAGGTCGATGGTTAGTCTTATATTGTTGCAGGATCCAGAAGAGAAAAAAGGTTTATTTCCAGAATGTCAGTTCCTCCTGAGTTCCCTTGAATTCATTTGGACCTATGGCTCTGTAACCTCTGGCAGATGGAGGTGGCTTTGTGCTATTTCAGATCCAGTAATCTGTAATTCTTCCTGGGAACCTTGAGTTGCAGGGAAGACGATGAAAGTACCTTGGATGAAAGTCAGGATAGTACCCTTGTAGTTGAAGTGCAGTGGAAGCAAAACGTAGATGCTTCAGTTCAAGTAAGTAATATGCAAAAGACTTGTCTGGGAGGTGCCCAAGTCCTGAGTTTTCTTGGAAAACTATATAGTCACTTAGTCTGTGACAGTGCATGCCATCTTAACTGCTAGTGTTAACTGCATTTAGAGCCACAGAGCACCTGAATGAAGTGTAGGAGGCACCACTGCCCACATGGCCAGCACAGCTGGAGAAAGCAGTGGCTGTCTTTGTTCACGAGCTTGTAACCAGGGAGTGCAAGATCTGGATGTTATTTTCTCTACAACCTGGGTAGTATTGAAAACTGTGTCTGCCATGCCCAGGAAGAGTGCCTTAAGGAGTAATATGTGGATATTTTGGCCACTTGGACACAGGGCCTGCCTGAGCAACCCAGTGGCCTTCTATGATGGGGTGACTACATTAGTGGACAAGGAAAGGGCTGCATCTGTCACTTATCTGGACTTCTGTAAAGCTGTAGCCATGGTCTCCCACAACATCCTTCTCTCTAAACTGGAGAGAGATGCATTTGATGAGTGGAGTGTTAGGTGAATAAGGAATTGGTTGGATTGTCACATCCAGAGGGTAGTGGTCAATGGCTCAGTGTCCTGATGGACATCAGTGACAAGTGGTGTCCCTCAGGAGTCCATATTGGAAACAGTGTAATTAATATCATCATTAAGGACATGGATGAAGAGATCAAGTGCACCCTCAGGAAACTGCAGATGACACCAAGCTGAGTGGTGCAGTGACACACCTGAAGGACAGGATGGCATCCAGAGGGACCTGGACAAGCTCAAGAAGTGGCCCGTGGGAATCATGAGGTTTAACAAGACCAAGGGCAAGGGGCTGCACCTGGGTCAGGGGAAGCCCTGGTATCAACACAAGTAACAAGTTCTTTTGATAATGCTGTAATATGAAGAGATTAGTGTGTTGAGATTTTTTACTTTCCTTCAGAAGATCTGTAAGTGGACACACTCTTTAAATAAATTACATATGACAGTGGAGTGAAATTTGTTGCTGCAGGTGCATTTCTTATAACATAAAGTTAAATGAGTGTATATAAAGTTAAAGGTCTTTTTGATCC
The DNA here is from genome assembly GCA_013398115.1 of Falcunculus frontatus. Classification (NCBI taxonomy): domain Eukaryota; kingdom Metazoa; phylum Chordata; class Aves; order Passeriformes; genus Falcunculus; species Falcunculus frontatus. The sequence continues at coordinate 763,407 of VZRV01004810.1, read as the reverse complement.
TCTAGGCATTTTCAACACTTTCACTGGAGAATTACTGCAGTTTTAAAAGGAAAAGTAGGGGAAAATACTTCTTTTTAACTTCAGAATAAAAGTTTGAAGAATGCTTCTTTTTTCTTTTTTGCTTGAAATAAATTTATTTTCAAATATGGAAATAATTAATTCACTGAACTCTGATTTAAACCTTAGTTATTTTAACACCCCTTTTATTTTTATGTCACACAGGTATAGAAAATGATGAAGAAATTAAACAGTTAGATGAAGAAATCAAAGAACTAAATGAATCCAACTCCCAGATGGAAGCTGATATGATTAAACTCAGAACTCAGGTAACAGTTTTATGAAGCCCTAAATTCAAGCTGCTTTTTCTACATGACTAATCAAAAGAAATATAGGAAATATATTGTTCCCTTTTATGTTTCTTATATATCAAGATATCTATCCATAATTTGCTATTTATAAATCTGAAAACAGTGTTCATTATGCAATTTCCACATCAGTTACCAACAATAAAAAAGTCAAGAAGAACTCAGCAAAATACATTCTTTAAAATAATGGCAAAGCATAGCCTGGCAAGGTCAGCTTGGTATTTCCCCTTGATAAGGCTATGCCTTTCTAATAGCAGTTAAAATATTGTGTGACAATATGGTCATTAATGTAAGTTACAAGGTGAAGGAGCCCAGATGAACAACATGGCTTCTGCCATGTCTTACAGAGGAAATTTAGATAGAGAAGTGAATACCTGTTACACTTCATCATGTGATACCCTAAGTGCAGCCCTTGGCAGCGGTAGTGGTTCCAGAGATCCAGCTTCATTCTCTTTTCATTCCACATAAATTTGCTGGGGGGGAAAAAAGCAAAAAACCTAACATTAGACTATTATCTAAAATCCCGTTGTTCAGCAGTCCTAACACTGGATGGAAAAAGCAAAAGAAGAAAATCAATTTAATTTCCCTAGAATTTTTCAGTGTCCAACATAGATTCTGATGCTTGTATCTTCACATGATTTGAGCAGAGACACCAACAGTGGAATTCCTCACAGTCACCATTTGTCCATCTTTAGTCCCGTGATCATAGTCACCCAAATTATCTCAGTGGAGTAAACCATTCCTTGTTACTTCTTTGTCTGCTGCATGTGGAGATAGGCACCATATCCATTCTTCTCCTTCTCTTTTATACTCATAAAGTCAAGATAGGATCTACTTCTTCAACGTGGTTTTTATTTGACTTCTAAACCTTACCCAAATTGATACTGAAACCTCACTTCTACTTTATGCCTGCATTCACAGTACTTGTTGTCATTATGTCATCAGATCCTTCATAGGATTTGATTCATGGTTTACACAGTTTCCTGATGTGACCAAATATAACTGTAGGGTGATGAGGACAAAATCTGCAAGAACATAAAGCAAGAAGAATAATCAATGGCAGGAAAATTACATATACATACTCTAGAGAAATTTGGTCATAAATTTTGAATCTGGCAGCTTCCAATTGCCTTGTGTTTTCTTCTGCTTAATACACTGTAGATGCTTTCACATACAGACTGATTTAGCTGAGTTTTTAAAAAATGTGAAGCAGTTTGGCTGTTACATGTACATTAGGCAAGTGCTCCAGTTGCCAATAATTTACTGCACTTTTAATTTTATATTTGGCCAGATGAATTGAAAAATAAAATAAAGCCATAACAACACTATTACAGCCGTAAACATATATTGAGTTTCAGAGATTTATCTAGAAATTTCACATCAAGCTTTGTTCTGAAATGAGTACAGAAACCATACTTTGGGGGTCTCAGTTCCAGCTTTCATACTTGAGACTAGTGCCATTGCATATTCTTAGAAATCAGATTAGGCACTTTGTGGAACCATTACATGTTCTTGGTAAAAGAAAGCTCAGCTGATGATTTTACCATCATGTTAAAAGGATGCTTTTCCCACTTCAGTGCAGCAGATTTAGAAAAAGGGTAGAATGACTGGCAGCAACACATACTGTCATTAAAATGACTAATGGGATTTTAAAAAGTAGAGCTACAAGAGACCATGAAAACATTATTTTGTTCACTAGTCGTCTTTACTTCCTAAGATCTTCCTAAGCCAATCCTGACCAGTGCTTGTCTATCCTGTTCTTTACTTCCTGTACTAGAAATTCCACAATCTCTGGGTAATCTGGTCTTAATATTTGCCTGTTCTTACCCAACTAGCTACTAAGGCCTTGCAGAGAATTCCAACTGAGTTAAACTTCACAAAAAAATTCAGAGGTCTTAGTTTTGAATTCATACCCTCTCCTGAAGATAAGCAATTTATGTTAACAACACATAGTTATGCCATAGTCATTATCAAACTATTAAGAGGATCAAAATCAACAGTCCCCTCTATTTGCAACAGTAAAATTATATTGGACATAACAAAATGTCAGAAATTTAGAAAATCGTTATGCAACTTAGATTTCAGTAAGATGACAGATGGGGAATATGCAATGGGAAAATCGTGGAAGTTATGTGAACACCAGAAGTATCAACAGTCCTACTTGATAAAGATTTGCAACCCATACGATTTTAAGTGCCAGTGAAAGTTTGTCATATGCCAGGAACAGGAAATTCTTCCATGTCAAATTTTTCTATTTAATAAAGTGAGATGTCAAGCCTTTTTCTTAGGTGGAGCATTTATAAGACTCTCCTTTACTCAGCTGCCTTTTTGCTTAAGACTTTGGAGAAAGTATTTTTAATCTAAGATCTTCTAGTAAATTTGTTCAAATTTAACATGCAAGTATGAGAGGAGCAGAAACACAAAGGGGAGAGGGGAAGGAAAAATCTGCAAGTAGTTGGGTGTCTCATACAAACAACGCATTATCCTATTTTCAGAATACATACAAGTAAACATTTCTTCGTTTTAGGGTAAAATGTGGGGAGGGAAATTTCAGCCTTTAGGCAAACAAATGCAATAATTGAATATGCCAGTTTTCTTAAGATACTTACAGATGAACACTAAGTGAAGTGGTGAGATATACTGATCAGCTGCCACTGTATTTGCAGATACTCAGCATCTCATGAAAAAAGCAAAAAAGATCTATTCAAGTTGCAGTGCTCAGCTAGATAGAAAATCTGTAGGATATCAGCTCCTGATGAAGTTAGTGTGAGGTGGCTGCAGTAAGCCATACTGAACTGAGCTTTCATTGGCATCAGACTCCTCACTCTGGTCTGTAATATAAAAAAAAAAAATTAGGATAGATATTGGAGCGTGACTTGACTGTAACAAGCACCTATGAAAGATGTTTTGCATTTGGATACAGCATTTCCCCCTAATATAAAAAAGCTGAAAGCAAAATAAGACAGTAGGATGTGTGTCCAGGTTCAAAGCCAAAGAAAGTATTTTCTCTACTATTATTTTTGTGGAAATAGCTCGGAATCAATTAATTGTGACAAAACCAAATCCCTACAATACTGGCAACTTGGATTAACTGCACTTGTAGTCAAAGCAAGAGGTACTTGGAGACTGTTCATGTAGACACATCACTTTTCAAAGTTAATTCTATCAATTTATGGCCTGTATTTCCATAAGCAGACTGAAACTTTAGGTCCACAATAAAACTTGGTACTTCTAACTACCTGACTGTGCCACAAATTTCCAAAAATTTACTCACTCATGATCAAGTTAATATGCACTTAAGAACCTGTACCCTTCTGCGTGTTAATACTGCACAAACCTCTGACCGTCCCATCAGCATTTTAATTGTATCAATTCTTCCCATAGCTCACTCTCTAGGCCAGTGTAGAAATGGATAAACATCATTTTGAGAATTCAAAACCTTGTGTTCTTTGGCATTTTTTCCATTTCACTGGCTTCTTTTTTCTTTTCAATGCATATTTTAACCTACATACACACACAGAGCATACTGTACACTCTGTAATGGACGTTAACAGTTATCATCCCATGTGGAAAGTAAGGACAGAGCTACAGAGGAAAGTGCAGACAGATGTGAGTGAGCTCTGCACGTGCTCTTGAGCTGGACATAAGCCAGTGCTCATCTGAAATCCTTGTAGCTCCATTAGCACAATGCTCTCCACAAGCTCAGGGAAGCTGCCTCTCAGCAATGCTTTCAGCTCAAGGGCACCATGCAAGGTCAGAACTCACGTGTCTGATGACCTGGAAACACGCAGAGCATAGTCTCAGTTGTTTTCACCTGTACATGCACAGGCCTATGTGCAAATATTCTTCAGTTTCTTCAGTTTTATAAGTCATTGTATGTATTGGAAAACTTTCTGAATTTGTACATACATTGCAATAACATGCAGTTGTTCAGCTTTCAAAAGCAGCCCTGTGAATTTGCACAGAATCAAATTATACTTACAAAGAGCTAAACACTGGCAGCAAGGAGCTGTGCCTGCTTAATTAACAAGGTATATGTGTAGCTGAAAATATAAGAAAAGGATGACTTACTGCAGAATGTTCCTAAGATTGGCTTCTAGGAGTTTAACCGCACGGGTGAACTTGCAGAACTAAGGTCCTCCCTAATGCCTTTCAACTGTACAAGAAAGGCTCTAAAGGAGTGGAATCAAATCCAAGTTCATTCACTCACTATTACCAGTATTGAAAAGACAAGCTGTTAAAGTTATACAACATACAGTGAGAATAAGAAAGCCGTAGCGACGCTAAGAACTGCAGACGCAAGCAAAACCTTTCTAAGCATGAATGAATAGATCTTTTCTCCTTTCCCTGGTATTTCTGTTCTCTCTCCCTTCAAAGAGTGCATGCTTTGTACCGGTTTGCCTTATATTACATTGTACACAAATTTGTCCATTTTAGATTACCACAATGGAGAGCAACCTGAAGACGATAGAAGAGGAGAACAAAGTAATTGAACAGCAAAATGAGTCTCTTCTTCATGAATTGGCCAATTTAAGCCAGTCTTTAATTCATAGTCTAGCTAATATCCAGCTGCCACATATGGTAAGTGATTGAGAGCACAAGTTAAGGAATTTGGAGATCTTCAGTTCACCTCATACAATAGATACCTTTTTTTATGTTTATGTTTCATCAACCAGTTGGATATTTGTGGTAACAGCACTGAAACCATAGAGATACATTTAACTGCTAACAGACATGGAGGGCCTGTTCCAGTGTATCCTGTAAAATTAAGTAAGAGCTAAATAGGCATTTTAAATATTATAAAAATGGTGGCAATATGCCTTGCTAATATGTTATGCTTAAATGAATATACGATTAAGAAAATAAAAGTTGTATATGAACTACTATTTAATATCTCGTAGGAACCAATCAATGAACAAAATTTTGATGCTTACGTGACCACTTTGACGGACATGTATACAAATCAAGATCGTTATCAGAGTCCAGAAAATAAAGCCCTACTGGAAAATATAAAGCAGGCTGTGAGAGGAATTCAGGTCTGAACAGCTGCTATAGTGATGAAAATCTTGCTTAAAAAAAGGATGCCTCTTGTTTTTTGCTGCTGTAATTTACCAGAAAGTGTTATATATTTATTTCTGTTTGAAACAGTGTTATGCTTACAAGACTTCATAATGATTTTATGTCTTGCTTTAAAGATAGTAACTGCAGAATAGTTTTTTGAATACATTCACATTTTGTACGTTTTCATATAAGCTGACATAGTGTGATATGCCATGTAATGTTTATAGCTGCTAATGTATGCACATTTTTGGGGTA
>VZRV01004810.1:600226-752726 GCA_013398115.1 Falcunculus frontatus | reverse complement strand
AGGTTTTGCTACTTTTGCTACATGATTCAGGCTGCCGATGAGAGAAGCTTTAACCTTAAATTAGCTTTAGATGTATCCTACTTTTGTGATCTGAAAATAAGAAACTCTTTAACACTGAAAAGTCAAACTCCTTCACTAAAAAAGTCCCGATACTTTGTCTCCTACTGCACACCAGACATTAGGGCTGCACACACTGACATAGAGCACATGTCTGAGGAGCAACCAGCTATGCTATGGGGGTGACTGATGAAGTTTCTTTCTTCAGCCCTGAAACACTCTGTATGTTGCATGACCTGGATTTGTGGGTACCTGTTATTTTGCTCAAGCACCCACTTTCCATTTGACACTTAAAGAAGGTGAGTATCCCCCTGAAGGACAGAACCTCGGGCCAGGTTGTCGGTTTTCCCAGTTTCGTTTGTCTTTGGTGCATGGGTCCTTTTTTCTCAGAATTTGTACTAAAAGGCAGGAGACGTGCAGTTCTTCTAATTAGATTGTTTATTATATTCTTGTCTGAGGCATTTTTGCATGGAGTTTTTGAGGATCATCATCAATAAGCACTGAAAGAGTGAAATTACCAGAATCCAGGGTTCCAGCACTAGGTTATCTTCTTTGTCAGATCTTGTAGCCTCACATGAGGATTTCCCTTGCTTCTGGCTCCTCTGGTGATGCTTGTCCTGCTGTTCCCTCACCAGTAGCTCTGAGGCTGCTGGCACTGAGTGGTCCCAGGGGCAGCAGTACCTGCAGCAGCTTCGGGCAGAGCAGCAGCTGCAGCAAAGACATCACTGGAATGACAGCAGCACTAACTGCTTCAAACTATGCTTTAGAGAACACTTCTAGTTTAGATCCTTTTCTGTGGTGATTAGTTACATAAATGAGGCATACATGTACATCCAGCCATTACTTATAATAGGAACAATACAAGAAGCAGTATGTTTTTTCTATTTTTGTGGTGATTATGAACTGGCTGTGGTTATTTTTAAATGGGTTTGTTACTTCAATTAATATAAGTAAATGTGTTAAATTCAATGGTATCTGAGCAGTATGCAGCTAGGAAATAATGTGGCTTATAAAGAATGAGCTATTCACTGACCCTTGTAACATATGGAATTGCTTTTATCCAGTTCTTCACTGACCATGGCTTATATAATGAGAGAACGGAAGTGTGCAAGTCATTACTGGATTTACACATTAATGAGATGTTAACAAAATGAAAGCAGATTTTCAGACAGAAATCGTTTTCTGCATGGACCACATTGTCCTTGCTTGAGACATTTTTCCTAAAGAGGTTATTCTCTACATGCATGAAACTGAAGATGTAATTTTTTTCTTGTAACATCAACATGAAAGACTAGTGTGTGCACATGTGCCTATGATCTTAAATTGTGAAATGTGCTGCTTCACAAAATCCATAATCATGGCTTAGAACCCTGAGACTCTGCCCAGAGGGATGCCCAATGTGAGCCACATTCATATTTAAGCAGATCATTGTTAACACCTCCACCAACATGTTCAGGCCCAGACAGAAGTAAGGTCTTGCTCAGATATGAGTAATATCTAATCTTTATTACTAAAATACTTATTTCAGCTTTTCTGACTACACATGACATGACATCTATTTACCTCTCAGGTCTATGTACTCAGACACATATGTAGAGTTAATCTCTGACTAAAAATGCTGATACCCCAAAACTTTATGTTTCCTAAGAAAAGATGGAGAGCCTGTCTATGCTATACTTCTTGGACCAAGAAGGAGTTTTATCTTTATTTCACTAACACTTTCAGTAAACTACAAAAGGAAGGTTCACAGTAAAGTCTAGTTTTTCTGCTCCTCCCAGGAAAATGGCATGACAACAGTAATAGCAGCAAATTTAACCAATTCAAGCTTATTCAGGAGAAACTTATTTCTGCCAATTTCTCTGATTCTTACCTGCTTAGTTATATGGTCCTTTAAAAAAAAATATATATCTTCTGAAATTCCCTTCCAGTTATTCCACTCTTTCTCATTTGCACCATCTATGATTATCAGAATACATGTGAAGACAATTTCTGAAAATTACTTAAGCTGAATAAATATCCCAGGAGGAAGGTCTGGAATATATTGTCTGGAAGAATAGTTCATTCCAGGAGAGAGAAAGAAATTGCATTTACTGTTAGGACAGCTGATGCAAAATACTTAAAAGCAAATACTTAGGAGCAAAATGTGGTATGTCTAAAAATAGATACGGCAGTATCAGCAGAACTGCTAAGGTTTTGTAGTCATAACTTTTGTGACTGTATAATTATAAGCCATTTTGAACTGACTGGCATGAAAAGGGGATCTTTAAGGGTAGGTGGGTAAATAAGCAAGAAATTATAGCAATATTCATGGCAAAGGTTGCACCTCTCATTGGATGTGCTGACTCAGGTGAGTCTGCTAGCACTGCACAGGAGGTGATCTCATCTGTAGATAGGGATCATGAAAACCATCCCATGGTGCATCTTGTCCACACATGATCAGCAGCTGTCTGAACAGAGATGATCAACACCTGGGGAAATCATTGTTCTCACATACTTCCCTTTGAAAATCCTGGATAAGCCTTGATTTTTCAAACTGCAATTTGAATTCACTCACTATTTCCTAAGGAATCTGATACACAGTTAAATACTGGTGACAAACAAATCCATAGGTAAAAGGTACAATAAAAATGGTAAATTTAGATAAAAAGTAAAATAAAAAAAATAAAAAAGTAAAGTATATATGCTACCTATAATACTATCTACTAACATATAGCAGCATATATACCCATAGTATATACTATAATACTCATCTATTAAATGACCTGTTTTAAATATTCCAAGTGCTCTTCCTCCAAATCTCACTGCAGTCAAGAGAAAGTATGACTTTAATGAGCAGAACTGAAAAATGTGAGTGTGGCAAGGTCCTGAGGTGGCTTTGAAGAGAATCCGCCTAGGTGTTCTCTTCCAAAAGACCAAAAGTATTTTAAACACAGAAAAAGACAGGTTTTTAACAAAAGTAGGAGTTTTGGTTTTTAAACAACTAGAAGAGAAATGAAAGGATTTTTCAGGTGTTCTCATGAGCTCCTTGCAAGCATGTCCTTACTTCCAAGCTAACCAACAGCTTTCTGAGTCATTGGCTAACCCTTGGCTTGTGCCCCTTGGTCCTAGGAGGCTCCTCAAACCCTCTCTGAGAAGTAACTCCAGCTGTCTGCTCCAAGTCTCTCAAACACCAACTGCTCCAGGCCCCTGTGTTCACACAAAGTAGCCACCCTTGTGCTTCTGTGCCCCAGGGTTCACCTTTCTTGGTATTTTTCAAGAACACAAATCTATAGCAGTCAAATAAAATTAACACCATGACTCAAAAATAGAAATGGAATTAGGAAACACTCAAGCACCTTCTAACGTGCTGGTTTTTAATCTAAGAACTAAAAACCTTGTGCATTGAAGAGAAAGGGCAGGGAAAGCATGAAGAAGAATGAAAAAAGAAAGTTTGAAATGGAGAAATAATGACTGTGTCCTTTTAATTCTGGTGCCTCTGAAAAAAGTTACAAATAAATATTAGAACTATGTTGTTCATGTTGGTCTTACAAATGATACCGTGATTTTTTTTTTTTCCATTTAAGGGCTAGTATTTTGTACTAAAATGCCTGCCACCTGTCAGCGTCTTAATAGATACTTGTTAAAGAGGACAAGGTCTCTTCTGGTCTGTTTCTACACAGAATAGGACATTTTAATTGCACTGGCGTTTTCAAATATTTTGGTTTTTTGATAAAAAAAAAGTAATTAAAAATCAAACAACAGCCCTGTCTCTTTTGCCCTCATTACTCCCTAAGATCTTTTTTGGCTGTTGTTCTGCTAGAAAAATGAGAGTGAGAATAGGATGAGAATTGGCAATGAAAGAAAAACAAAGAAAACCAGAAAAATCAGCAGGAAAAAAAAATAAAATTTGCTAATTTTCTTGAATTCTTCCACCTAACTTTAAAATGATAAGGATAAATAATATATATAACTCGTATTTTAAAGATATTGCCACTTTCAGTCAGAACTGGATGGGAATAATTTATGTTTTCCCCAAGCTATGCAAAAAGAGAGAAAGGAATCAAAACAGCCAAATGTCCATTTTGTGGATGAGATGAGACAAACTGATGAGTGGAGGCCAGTGGAACATGTACAGCAGGGATCGTGGAGAATATGATTACTGTCTGCAACTGAAGAGAATTGTACATTACATTGATTTACATGTAAAAAGTGCCCATATCACACCACATGTTTTAGTAGTGGATTTTTTTCTCCTCTTTAGCACATTCTGTTTTGCTTACTCTTATCTAAGTCTTGCATCTGAAATGGCTGTTTTGCTCTCTTGGCGGGTCATTATAAATTCAAGGGCCAACAGGAAAAGAGCATGGCTGCAAAAAAGATATTTTGGTCATGATACAATAACCTGAGTTAGAAATCAAGACCCCCAATTTCACTGCTATTGTAACTCGGAGTTGGCCCCCTGGGGCAAAGAACATTGTTTTATTTTGTTCTCTTTTTAGTACTTATTTGTCTGCTTTCCCGTTCACAGGGTTGTCTTACTCTCTAAAATTACTTAATTCTAACCAGAGACTCTGTAACAAACAACAGAACATCAAAGGTGACTAAAGGAGGAAGATCAAACAGCAATTAGTCAATCCGGGGAGCAATTAGAGGACATTGGAAGTGCCCTGAGGGAGAGAACAGGACTGAGCTGGCCCACCCTAGTTGAACAGTCCTATTGACTTTGACCAGCCCGGAAAGCATGGATGAATTAGGGGAGGTCTGCTGATAGCCTCAACCTCAGACAACCTAGCTGAACACACCCTCTTGCCTCTTGGTGTACTTTGGTATTTGACCAGAAAGTCTGAGAAACCAAATCTTTCTGGTATATTATTTTTAAACATAAACATCTCTATGGAAAAATACATATTCTACTAAATGTCGTGTTAAGTATTGCATTACTTCTGGTTTTCTAAAGACCTTTGTTAAACTATTACTCCAATCAAATTATGGTTAATTGATTTTGCTCCAGAAAAACTTGCATTTCACTGGAAGCTAAGGTCAGGATGAATAGAGCAGACCATTCCTGTCCCAGATTTTGTCATGTTGGTGAAGTTGCTAATGACTCACCCTTTAGGCTTGTGAGGCATCTTGCCCAAGCTGCTCACCCAGGCTCAGCTATTGTTAACAGTGAGGTGTCATTGCCAAAGGGCAAGTCAGGTGATGAAAAAAACAGATGATGGCTGGAGGGAATGTCTGAAGACCTCTTGGCCAGCCTCCTGCTGAGATAAGGATTATTGCCAGCAATCTCTCATGGCAGTCATGGCTTTAATCAAATCTTGAGAATCTCTTAGAAAGATGATCCCCAGCATTCCCATGTAACCTGTGCCAGTGCCACACTGCCATCCTAGTAAAAAATATTTTTACACAATACCTAACCTAAATTTCTCAAAACCAGAATTTGCAACCATTACACCTACATCACTGCTATTATATCATCTGCCACTGCAAAAAATGGCTTTGCTTTATCAGTGTTTGTACTTTCTCTTCCAAGTGTCACAGGTTGCTGTTGGATCACAACCTTAACCTAACTTCACCAGATTAAATAAGCCCAGATGCCCCAGTCTATGCTCACAGGTCACGTACGCAAGGCCCTCGGGCATCTTGGTGTTCCTCTTTCTAACTTTCTGCCATGCCCTTTGATATGGTAAGGCAGAACAGACGTGTCCTTCCAGGCGGGAGCTCACACGCACCAGCTGTGGAGGAAAGCATCTTCCCTGGATCTGCTGCCTATGTTTCTCCTGATGGTGCTCATTCATTTAAAATTAAGTTAATAATGGAGAGTTGAACAGCACCTGTTCACCACTGCCTCCAGGACCCTTCCTAGGATTTGGTATGCCCATGGCTAGGGCCTGTCCCTCCTGCCAGCCAGGAACAGGGCAGCCAGCCCAGAGCATTGAGCACATCCCTGGGGACTGGGATGAGCCAAGGCTGGGTCAGGATTTTGACCTGTGGTCAGGCCCACAGGGGGAACTGGTGTCCAGCACAGCCCTGGGATGTCTGTGTGGGTGGGGATGGGGATGGGCTGAAGCCAGGCTGGAAAAGCAGTTTGTTTAAAAGTAGGTCTGCTTGCCCTCACAGGGGCCCTGGGCTTCCTCACAGCAGCTCCCTCTGCCCGGGGACCAGCTCTGCTCTTCCCAGACTGTCTCAGAACCCCAAGAGCCAGGCCCTTGGGTTCAAGGTGCCCAGGATCAGCCCAGTACCAAGCTGGGAAGTGGGCACAGTCCCACAGCATTCATCTGTCTTTGAAGAGGGCATTTGGTTTTATTTATGATTGTAAAACATGTGGCTAGTGGCTCTAATCCTCTGAGGCCTCCAGGCACAGCTGCAGAAGAAATCATAGCCTGGAATCTCTTCTGGGTGAGGTATTTCCTCAGTGTAGTCAAGGGATTAAACTAATAACACCCAATTTCCCACTATGCTGATATTAAGGAAAATTACTCTGTGGGAAATCAGGAGCTCATTGGTTCAAGTACACTTTCCTTTGGGAAAGTCTCTTCAGGGGAGTTTTCTTATTTTCTTTTATCATCACCGGCAAACTCTGCCACTGTATGTTGGCTGGCCATGTTTCTCTACATTTTAAGTGGCTTTCCAAAGCAGGGCTTAATATTTTTTTTTTATTCAGTATTTTTCTTAGCATATAATTTAAAAAGCCAGAAGGATAAAAACAGGTTATCCTCCTGTGCTATCTACTTTTCAAGACTGGCTTCACTAGCCAGTGCAGGTTGATAAGTGTTTTACCCCTACTGTGTCACCTGTGAGAGTTGTGTGGAATCAAACCAAAGGAATTCGGTCTAATGGGTCCTTATTGCACAGTTAGTAAAAAACCAAGCTTATGGTTTATTTTCCTAAATATCAGATAAAGGGTAGGCAAGGTCCATTTCCTGCATGTAAAAAACTGTTCCTTTCAAAGGGAGAACACATTAAAATGCATTGTCTGAAAGAACAGAAATATGTGGCAAATGTAAGTTATACTGGCTGATTTAAGATACAGTAAGCATCTTTCCTTGAACACATTCACTAGCACCAGGTAGTCTGGTTGAAGTGAAGATTCAAAGATAATTTGGAACACAACCTTTTCCCTTTTTTTTGTCAGTCACGGGAATTTATTATTATAAAGAAACTAACAATGCTTGTTCAGGTGTCTGCAAGTCACCAGGCAAATAAAGTTACCCAGCACATTCCAGAGCTAGGCACACTCTTGTTTGGACTCGGAGGGAACATTTTTTATAACTGAACCAGTGAAGGAATAATTTCCTCCAGAAATTCATATTATATTCAGGAAAGAAGAATGACGGCTTTTAAAGATATCAAGAACATCACTACCCCAGCTGAGAGGAAGAAGGATTTGTGAGTATCTGGAGACAACATCCTCAATCTTCTTTGGTGTGCCAGCAAATATCATAAACCCTCAAATGCCCCTGGTCAGAGAAGTTACATTGCCTCTGATAGATCTGGCTATGAAGATGCATGAGGTGTTTCAAGAACGATGTATCTGAGTATAGCCTAATCTTTCCTGGACAGCTGAGAAATGCTTATGAACAAGCATTTCTGAATTTTAATAATTGCATTTATCATGCTTGCTGACATGCTGTCCAGCTACCCCATGACATTCCCTTTGCACATATAATAGAAATAAAGGGTAAGATTATATGCTTTCAAAACCAGTTTGAGATTTATTTCTGCCTTTAAAAAATTAAAGATCACATGTGTTTAATCCTTAGATCCCTGTGCTGCTATATTATAATGAAAACACTTTAAATATAAGTTTCTATGGTGCTTCATTAGCGATTTTGTCAATCTGGTCCTCTTAAATGCTACTGTTATTACTGACCAAAAAGTTCTAATGAATAAACTAGGCTATGTTTCGGTGTCTGCTAAGGACAATGCAAAGCATTTTCATAGTCAGGTATCGGAAGATATGTTGAAATGTCTCAAATTCCTGATTTTATATCCAAAGATAGAATGTTAACATGGAGATATAAACTAAACTGAAGAGGATTTGATTATATATTTGTTATACCTGAATTTTTAGAAATACAAAAGATAAAAGTAGTAACTATTTGATCTTTTAGAAAGTTTTTTTTAGTACTTCAGCAAAGCAGAAGCTATAAAACTAAATTACTGGTATGGAATAAAACCAGCAAGTGGCAGTATTTGACAAAAATTTGAGAGGTAGATAGGAAACTTTTAGAAGTAAATGGAGATTTACACTATATCTAACTATAATGTAATCACTTCTGCCAGCATTCAGAAAGAAAGATATCTCATTTCCAGTGTAATTGTTTTGTTTTGTTTTGTTAGGTCAACTCTTCAAATAGAGAAATTGGAAACAGAAGACAAATTTCCCATGGATATTTATATGCAGGGTCAGCAAAAATGACCCTGCACATTTTATAAAAATTCTTCTATGAAAACTGGCTAAGAATAGAAACATACCTCAAAACCATTTTGAAGTTTTATTTATCAGAAACCTTCCCTGACACCAATTTAGAATACCATGCAATGAATATTAAAATCATACAATCATAGAATTGTTTAGGAAAAGATCTTTAAGATCATTGAGTCCAACTATAAACACAATACCTCATTCTTCTGGATTCCACAGGGCATGAAAAAAAGTCTAAGTTAAACGACTTATGAGGCATCAGTAACATGTTAACCAAGAGCCTGGAAGTTGCATGTAACAAAGTAAATGGCAAGAATGCTATAGCACATAACATCTAAATTGCCTAAGGACAGTGAGAATATCTATGCACTTTTATTCTCACTATCAGAATTACATGTGTAATAGCACAGAGACTTCTGAGGCATAACACAATAGTCTATCAAGATCCTGAGTGCTAAAACTTTTCAGAACAATTTTAATTTCCTATAGAAAACATAATTTTGACTCTGTACTTTATTTCTGAAAAAACAATCATCATAAAGCACCAAAATTACATGAAGCAAACTGTCATCATCTTTTCTTAAATGCTATGAATATCCCAATTTGGTGATATCTGTGTATTACTTTGTTTAATTATCAAACCTGAGATGTTCTGCTGCTTCCAGTACAGGCACTGCAGGATGACAGATTTACAGCTGCCAAGATGCTCTAATGTGAGTGGCATTTCCGCAACAAAAACTTACTTGTGCCAACATTTGCACTTTGTAGGTCAAAAGTTCCTGAGGTTTTCCTAGACCAGGAAACAAATTTAATTTTCAGATTAAGACATGCTTATATCCCAACACTGATTATAAATACAGAGGAGGTGATACACATAGCAGCTGCTTGCTGAATTGAAATTGAGGTGATGAACTTTTTAACCTGCTAATTCTGTAAATCCTCTTCTACTTCAGACTGGTATCCTCTGCTGTAAAACAGCTGATGTGTATGTATATGAGTTTCTGAGCAACTTAGTATGTTGAAACAGAAGACTAAGCCGAGCCCTGCAACAGTATTTAGAAATGCACCCAATTTAGAAGTGTATCTAACTGGTAAGAGTCTTCTAGTAGTCTCTGACCACCTTAGAAACTCAGTAATCATAGTGATGGCATGTCAGTAAGCCTCCCTTATCTCCAGAAACAGATTGAGCCCACAGGCTCCCAGTTAACCACTGGGGTGGTGAAGGATCTTTTAAAAGATTCAGGACTCGTTAGAACACAAACCCCACTTCTATACTTCCATTAGCTAACTATGTTTTTAAGATATAAGCAGTCATGTGTTGCATTAGAGAAGGAGACATAGTGACTCATGGAAAACATAGTCAAAGAAAATGAATCAATGTATTTTTATTCTGGGCCCATTACTGATTTCCAGCATCACAGCACATTTCCAGGCTCTGATTTTCTTGATTTGACTTGATGTTAAAAAAGAAAAAGAAGTGTCCAAAAGTCATGCCCAGACTCATGGGCTAAACCCAAGTTTTCACAATGAGATTCAAAACAACAGAATCACAGAATGGGTGAGGTTGGAAGGGACCACAGTGAGTAATCTGGCCCAACCTCCCAGGTCAGGCATGGTCATTCTAGAGCACATGGAACAGGATTGCATCCAGGCATTCTTTAATATCTCCATAAGGGAGATTCCACAGCCTCCCTGGGCGATCTCTTCCACGAATGACTATAGTTAAGTTTTAGGCGAGAATGGCATCAACATTGTTCCTTGAGGAAAAAAGGATTCAGGCAATGCCGCAGAAGTGCCATGGCTTATTTCTGGGCTGGAACTGGGGGTGCTGACATCCATCATTTATAAGACAATATGTTGTTGTTAGACATAATAGGTTAGTTGTGATCACTCCTGTTGTCACTATAGAAATTGTGTGCCAATCATTTGGGCACCTGGGATTGGCAAAGGGTTGGAGAAAAGGTATGGATCTGCTTAGGACTGACATCACGTAAGAATGATGAAGTATTTAGGGCAATGTTAGAAATGTCAAAGGCAATCTAGTATTTTGTTCTCAAGCAAGTATTTTGTTCTCAAGCAAGATTTGTTTTGAGAGTGTTAAGATCATCAACATATTGTCTTATCATGTGAGCTGTGGCCGCAACCATTATTCTTCTAAGTGACATTCTGGTGGGTCCTCTTATACCTCTTTGCTTGTGCACTCACCTACCCAAAAATGCCACCAGAAAGTAATTTGGGGCAAATCCAACAGATTGTCCTGGCTCAGCAGTCAAAGTTGCAGCACTCACAGGGGACAGTCCAAGGGTTGTGTGTTGTATGTAGAAACATACATCAAAACCATTTCGAAGTTTTATTTATCAGAAGTTTTATTTATCGGGTGTTTCAAAGCATGGCAGAAATGGAAATTGGCTTGTTGGACTTGCTTCTTCCCATAAAGGTTTCTCTTTCCCTGATCTTTTNGGGCGGGCCCACCGCCGTCCCCTCCTCCATCCCGCTCGGGGAACGGGATCGCCCCGCCGCCGACCCGAGCGGCAGCCGCGGCCGGGAGCGGAGCGGGCGCGACGCGGATCTGTAGAAGCCCCTCTCCTCTTCCTCCTCCTCCTCGCCCTCCCGCCCGGCAGCATGGCCCGGCGCGAAGCNTCCCATAAAGGTTTCTCTTTCCCTGATCTTTTTTTCCTCCTCTTTCCTCTTTGTTTTCTGTTCTCCTTTCCTCTCCTTACCCTTTCTTTCCCCTTCTCCACTCCCCTCATGTTGCCTTCCTTCTCTCCTCTCCCGAGGTGCAAGCTGCCGTCCCGCTCAGAGGGTGCTTTCACCTCTCCCTTCTGGGCACGGGGGAGCAGCAGCCCGGCGTGCGGGCGGACCCCCGGCCCCAGCCCGTGCCCGGCGCTTCCCCGCGCCGCCCCCGCCGTGTCCCCCCAGACCACCATCCTGTGAGTACCCGGCGGGGGCTGCCGCGGCGGCCCGGGGCAGGGAGGGGAACCAAGGGAGGGAGGGCAGAGGAGAAGGCGGAGGAGGGGATGGATACCTGGGGTGAGAGGCACTGGGGTGGGTGGCGGCGGAGCCTCAGCTCTTTGTCTGCGGTCGGGGGAGCGGGCCGGACCCGCGGCGGTGGCTCTGCCCGAGGGGCCCGGGCGTCCCTGCGCTGCTCCGGGGCTGCGCTCGCCGCCCCCGGCCCCGCTGCCCGCTCGGCCCCGCGGTCCGGCCGTGCCCGGCGAGCTCCAGCCCGGCTCTGGCGGCGCGGGGTCGGGGGGTCGGAGCGGTGCCCCCGGTTCTGCGGGGCTCTTAGAGATGGATGTTCTGGTTAGCTTGCGGGCGTTGTATCCCGGCTTAGTCGTCCCTAGAACGATTTCAGTACTTCCTTAGTATCCTGCTTAAAAGCATATTCAGTCGGCACGGGGATCTACAGGGACATAGGTGGCACTTTTGCTCAATTCTTAGACACGTTGGGGATGGACGAGCAAACCGGGACCCAAACCTTGGGCTTGCTGAAAACTAACCCGGCTCAAATTCCTGCAGAGACTTGTGAACATTAGTTAATAACCAGTTTTTTAGTTCAGGCACAAATGTGTCAGTTGAAGTGCCCGGCTATTCCTCTGGTCACTGTCAACACTGAACTTTAAACCAATACAATCCCGCCCAAAACAATGACTGACATTTAGTTCACATTGATTTGACTGAAACAATTACCTTTCCAGCCATATTTCCCTGCAATAAAGGCAAAATTCCAAATAAACATCACACGCTTTTTTGTTTCGTGGCTTACTAAGAGGAACGGATTTGTTCACTGACCTGCTTATATGTTACTCGGGCTCAGAAAGCTCTTGGCACCAGCCCTGCCCTTTCGTTGCACACACGCAGCCGTGGAAGCTGAGCAGAGCTTGGCCCTGAGAATTTTCTGCGGGGCCTCCTGTCATAAATTAACTTGTGACTTTGTCAGATATTTTCAAAAGGGGTCTATAAAGCCTTGCTCTGTTTCAGCTTCCAAGTATTATTTAATGTGAAGAGTACAGTCATTTAGCATTAACTGAGTCCCTCTTTGGCAAGAAGTGCAGGCTTTTGGCAGAATGGGATTAGTCCTGCAGTACTTGTAAACCTTTTAGGGAACAGTACAGGAAGTGGGTGGTTAATGTTTCTTACATTTGAAACAAAGTACATTTACAGAACACCTTTTGTCTTGAGATTTCAGGAAACCATGTAAAGCTAGTTTTGTGAATCATCTTAAACGTAAAAAAAAAAAAGAAATAAAAATCTTAGAGTGTGGAGTCAAGTCTTAATGGCTTGGTTAAGGTAGAAGGGTCTGCAATAGCAGAAAATATTAGATTAAACCTCACCAGGGTAGGGCTTCTTACGGTGGGTATTCATAATGTGTCAGTGAGTCAGAGGAGAATGTGTGAACAATGCAAGCATTATACTCGTCTAACCCCTCTAATATATCAAATTGTCTAGTATCCCAAATCTGCGTTATCATTCCGGTACAATGCAAGCTACCATGCTGCAGAAGTAATGCAAAAGAAGTTAAAAATATGCTTACAGCTTGAGAAAGAACGGTCATTTTCAAAATATGCCTGCGGATGACCAGCATTCTTCAAAACCTAATGGTGAAAGGTCATCTTGTAATGATGGTGACTTGTCATCTAGTAACGAGTATTATCCTTTCTGGACAACTGACTGAAGAACTATTATAAATAAAATACGTAGTATTACATCTGTAAATACTCAGTTACTCCTTCTGCTCCAGTTCTGAATGGCTGTGAATGGAAAGTAGCTGGGTCAAAAAATGGTTGGGCAATAGGAGTCTTTGGGACAAAGAACAATGGTACAATTTATTTAGTAATCAATAGTTTGAAGGTACCAATCATACATAAATAGCTTACCTGTTTTATATGAATTGCCTATTTTTAGCTATAGGATGTACTTTCAGAATAACTATTACATGTTTGAGGTACTCACTGAATTACCAGACAGTTTATCTCACTCACTTTTTTCACCTACCTGTGATGTTGAACTACACCCACAGAGTGGTGGGGTTTCTATACTCAAGAACAGTTTCTGTTTTAAGCATGAAAGTAAGCAGTTATTTAATCTCTGGTTTGACTCTCGCTGTTTGTCTTTCAAGTGGAGCCTGTATATTAAATGTATTTTCTTTGGTAGTGGTCTTGATAGATGACTAAATATAACAAATTAATTTCAGTTGAACACCTTCCCCTTTAAACCACAAATTTAGGAAATCCTGCAAAGTGTATTGCTGATGGGTTAAGTCCATTTTTACTGGCATTGATAAATTCCACATTCTCATCTGTTTTATTTCTTACCATAGATTCACTGTGCAAAGTAATTTTGTACGAAAGCATCACCATAAGTTTTTC
Organism: Falcunculus frontatus; assembly: GCA_013398115.1. Lineage (NCBI taxonomy): Eukaryota > Metazoa > Chordata > Aves > Passeriformes > Falcunculus > Falcunculus frontatus. The sequence continues at coordinate 738,896 of VZRV01004810.1, read as the reverse complement.
CTCATTTATAAGTATTTTGCTGAGTCCTGATTCTGAAAAATGCCCCATTTTTGAAGCTGAGTTGACTTTGCTCTACTGCACATATAATTTGTTGCATGGATTAAAACAGCATGGGGCCCAGACCAATGGTGCAGCCAAGTGTTTTCCCCCACATATCAAAAATGTCTACTCCTAATCTCAGGCTCTCTTTTGAAAACTGTTCATAACATTACTAGTTGCTGACCTTGCCAGTGATACTTCTGGCTGTACATTTTCTCACTCTCTATTGCTTCTCCCACTTTCTGGCACTTCCCCCTTCCCTGCTGCAGGCTGGGATCCATGGTTTAGATTGCTTCTGCAGGGGGGATTCTGCCAGCTTTCAAAGAGCTCGTGGAGCCTTGCATAAACATGTGGTCTCAGCCAAGACGAGATTGTTACCTGGGATATTTGTTGGACTAGGGCCAACATCCCAGTCCTGTGCTGACTTCCCTTAAAAATGGAGACCCATGTCCAAAATGGTTTGCAAAACTACTTCATGCCGTAAGTACAATCATGGAAATTTCATTTCATCTCTGACTAAATATAGAGTGCTTGTATTCACAGAAATTGCTGAAACATATTTATATTAAACAATTTAAACAGTTGAGGAATGTAAAATTCTGGGTATCCCCTCTTGCAGTCTCCTCTTCCCATAATTGTATCCTGTCTTACATTTTTAGGGGATTTCTGTGTTCTACAGCAATTTCTTGCATATGGTGTAGGTAATTCTGACAGGAGACCTTTGAATATTGATGCAATATGTTACTTTTGTATCTAAACACAATCCAAATCCAAACCTGTCTACAGGACTAGTTACACATACTCAGACCAGTACTGAAATTTGTTCACAGTTTTTCTTGGCAGCACCTCATTGCTCTCTTATTTCTTGCTAGCTGTACAAACAAAATTGTATTCACTGCATTTGAGTCTGACAGACTGAAAAAGAAAAGAAATTAATGTTCTGTTAATAGCAGAAAAGGTAAAAATTGACAAAAATATTTGTCACAAAAGAAAGTGGACTTGATTTGCACTGAGAATGACATGCAAATTATTGAGGAGAAGAATTTATTTTGCAATAAGTCATTCTCTATTTGCTATGTGTGATTATTACTTTGGGTCGCCTGCATGTCTGCTATGAATAAAACACCTTTTCAAAATGCAAGTATAATTTTAAGTGATCAAACCTTAATAGGACTTTTTAAGTTATAGCCTTTTCAGCTGAATAGCTTTTGAAGGTAGGCTCTAAAATGAAATTGAAGGCAACAGTCTGTGTTGCTTGTTACTGCTTATGTTACATGATTCTAACATATATCATAACATTGGATAGGTTAGGGTGTGTACTTTTTTATTTACTCATTTATCAGTGTGTTTTAATTTCTGGTTTGTAGTGTAAATGTCAGAGGGAAAGGGGGAAGTGTTAGTCATTTAATTCTATGGTGACTTTCTAAACAGCTGAGACAGCTGACAACTTACGTTTTTTTCATCTCTCCGTAGGAACTCTTGGTGTAATCTAATGTAGGTTCATAATGCCAGTGAAAACCATTATTGATGCTTCCCAAGAGCATCTGTCTTAATACAATTAAAAAACCCACAACACTAAATTACACAAATCACATATCTGTTTGGAGAATATGTGAATCGCTAAAGAGGTAGGAGTAATGGAAATGTAATGACATTTTGCATTTCATTGTTGATTTGTGCTAACATTATACCTCTTAGCAGAGGCATTTAGGAAAATGAAATGGGTGATATGTATGGAGACTGTCAGTGCAGGAGTCTTTGGGCTATCGTAGCAGAAATCTTACTGCACACTGTTTGCAGATCTGCTATTTGAAATGATGCATTTTCAGCCAGCAAGCAGCCATCCCATTTTCATCTGAAAAATACAAGGTCCTTGCATCTGATTAGATCTTTGAAATCCTTTTAGAAAAATTCCAGTAGATTAAAATTAAGACAAACTAAAATAAACACACCTCATCACTGTGAAGGGCAAAGGATTGCAGTCTCAAATATGGACTTTGAGTAAACTTGATCACTTCATGGGTGAACATCAATTTGCATGGAGGAGTTAGTCAAGAGATATGACACCAGAATATTTTATTCAAGATGCAGGGATTTGTACATACTTAATGTTAAAAGAAGAATACAGATACTGAAGATTTTTTTGAAGAGTTTGAAAATACCTTAATACTGACACAGATATTGACAGACTCCTGGCTGGGGAGCAAACTGCCATAGGTCTCAGTGATGATTTGCTTGAATGACACAGAACAGGGGGTAAAACACAAAATTATTTCAATAAAAATTATCTTATGTCTTCCTTCATAGAAATTTCATGAACAAGTGAAGAATTCAATTTGAGATTAAAACACCTACGTTTAGGTCTCTTTACACAGGAGTTTACAGCTGTATTTGGTTTGTGAACCTCCCTTCTAATGAGTAGCAACTCACCCAGTACAGTTCTGCCTGGAGCAGAACTCAGCTCACTCAAAAGGGGACACCTTTATTTGAAATAATAGTTTCTAACCTCAGACTACCTTCCCCAAAAGGACCGAAGTCCCAACTGGGCCTGTGCCATAGCTGCTTGCCCTCAATAGATGTTTCAGATAGTCTAGGACATCTAATCAACAGCAGGCGCCCACTGGTCAGACAACTGAATTAAGTAGCTACTGTTTGGGCAGTTTATTAATTTATTTGTACCTTCTCCAGCACAAGTGTGTTGACTAGTCTTCTGTTGACAATAAAAGGAGATTAAACGTCTGCATGTAGATGTTGGTATTTATTTGTCTTAGCCAAACTTCAAAGTATTTTTCAGATGAGAATGCTTTTGTAGAATTTTCATCAGAAAGAAACTACTTGCAAAGAGTAGCCAAAGGAGTCATAAACGATTAAAAAAAAAATTAATTTTCAAAGTACATCAATTGTTGCTAAAAGGAGAGTATTTTCTCTCTATGAAGCCCCATCCCGAGTCCAAACAAACCGAGTGGATACTGTAAAAGATACCAATTCTCCCCAGCAAAGCAGCTGTGAAGGGCGTGTAAAGCCTGCTAAAGCCATTCCCAGGCAGTCTGGTTGTACTGCCGATGGAATGAGCGGGGACCAAGGCATGAGTGTGTTAAGGAGACATTTGCAGAGCTTGCAGAATGTGTTTGGTCGTTAGCAGGGGGCAGAAGGGCACAGCATTGATAGTGTTTGACATTTACTGGGAGACAGGAGACAAAGCTGCTGAGGGCTGCAACAGAAGGCCCAAACGAGTCTTTGCTTCGAGTCACTGGAGCACTGGTGGGAAGATATTTTTGTCATCACGGCAGTATGTTAGCCCTCATCAAACTCTTTGCTGAAGAATGGAGAAACATATGGAACAAAATCATACCCATCATTTCCTGCAAGGAGCTTACTGTACACTTAACTCACTGTCATCAGAGGAATACATTGTCATATATTACAGTGAATAAATATAATTTCTGGTTTTCATCTTGTTTTACTAAGATGTATTTTTGAGCAGTAAATACTTAACATTTGGGTGTTAAAATGCTAAATATGTGTTTATTTACAGAAAGATACCATTAATAAGTAAACCCAAATATCTGTTTGACCTGATATCTGTTCTTTTGGGTGACTGAAATGGCAGCTTATGAACAAGTGGACAATATAGAGCAGCATATAGTAGTTTATACCTATAAAAATTTGCAGATATGGATTTTTGGGGCTAAAGATACTTCCATATTTTATGTAGATCTTGATGGATCACTCCTCCACAAATTGTTTAACCTCTTTTTTTCAACTAATTTAGCTGTTAAGTTACACTCATAACTTTCAGTGACAAAGAGTACTGTGCAAACTACATGGTGGAAATTGCTCTCTTCTCTTTGAAGCCTGAAAGTTGTTAGCTTCACTTAGTGTCCCCCATTTCTTCTATTGGAAAAGACAGTGAGTACTTGATCCCTCTCTATCATTCCAATGCCAGCCATGATTTTATGATTTTTGATCCCAAGCTTCTCCATTCCTTTCTTTTTAAAGTTGGAGTCTTCTCAGTGAGAAGTTGGTATTCTGAATCTCTCATCATCTGGGCTGTTGCTTCCCCACTCTGCTGTGTTTTGAGGTGAGGGAATTGTAGCTTTGCCCAGTATTTGTATGGACAAATCTGGTATGAGGGCTAACTGGGCATTTATAGGGCAGCATTAGGATGGTTTCTGGTTTTATTTTCTCTTACTTTCCTAATAATTCCTAACATGATATTTCCTTCTCTTGGAGTGTTGGTTTTTTTTATGGACTAATCAAGGGTAGCTTAAGATCCTGTCTGCAAGTAGTAATGATCACTTCTAGGCCTGCCTTTTTATTTGTAAAGTTTGGTTTTCTCCATATACATTATTTTGTATTAATACATGCATAAGGTCTGCATTTTAATAGCCATTCATGGACTGTTGACAGGTCTTTTGCTATTCTTCCTAGTCAGACTTTGCTAAAGTAGATGAATATCATAAGCAAATCTTTGTTCTTTCTGTGGTTCATTGCTCTTCCATTTAGGAGTAAACTGAACAACGCAGAACTCAGCACAGTTTTCTGTGAAACTTTACTGGTGACCTTTCTCAACTATGAATATTCTCCATTTACTACAAACATCTCTTCATATGCTCATCTGGACTGTGTGGAATATTTGCATTATAGCTCTTTCAAAAGATTGTCTTCTAATTCCCAAAGCTTTGGGAGTTTGGACTGTTGTCAGCACAAGATTTTTTGTTTGTTCTACTGAAATGTTTTAGAAAGCTATAAGGATTATACAGATCAGTGGATTGCTTGGTGGTGTTGTCTACATCCCCAGTTCAAAATCTCAGTTTTAAACATTTTTCTGTCTTTCTGATTCTGTTTAACAGAGAGCTTCTGTGCCTCTGCTGTTACTCAGTTTTCCCAAACAACAACATAATTTAAAAATGATGAGTTAAATGAATTTTCAGCTTTACTTTGGGGAATTTAGGGGCATGAGGGACACTGAATAAGAAATTTTTGTATAGCAGAGACAAACATGGGATTACTCATTGGAAAGAGTAGGAAATGGATGCTTGGACATGAGTAAATATGTTCTTTCTCTCCTAATTCCCAAAGGCATCCAGTGGAAAAATAACAGGGAGATGCCTATCCTTGCATCATCAGGAGGGTCTGGATCTGAAACACAGGGAGAGGACTGTCTCACCTAAAACTGTGGTAAACATGTGCCTAAGAGAAAAATATGATTAATAAATATTCTAACCTCCTCTGTTTTCTCAGTAGCCCCTACTTCTCTCCCAGGTGAGGTCAGTGCTCATTAGGAGATGACACGGGGATGTCATTAGCCAAGAGAAAACTTCGTCACTTAGGTGTTAAATCAATGTTAGGCTTCTTGCTTGTGCTTGTGGATTGCCTTGCAAGTAAGCTAAATTTAAATTAAAAGGTTGAAAGTCTAACAGAAAAGAAAACTAGGAAATACAGCCAGTCAAGAACAGAGCTTGGCATGAAGATAGAAGGAGACTGCGGAAAGAAACCAACATAATAGAAGAAATTGATATTGCTATTATGACATGAAAAAGTAGCAGACAGCTATTCAGGAAACAATGAAAGAAGAAGAGAAATAGTGCATTATGTTTAATATGCCATAATGGCATATTATTTTATTTTTTTAAATTATGAAATGGCCTTTACAGGAATATTTTACTGTGTGTAATGGGTAAAATGAAAATGGTAGATTAATATTTTGAGACTCCAATTCTATTTTGAACAACTGAAAAACAAACTAGATTTTCATCTGTCTTGATTCATGTTTTAATATGGTATTTTTTCAATTATTTCTTTTTGGACTCAAATTTCTAAGACTTTCAAAGCTTATTGTAGTTTGTTTACAGTATTTTGTGATCAAATATTTTGTACACTCTACAGCTCAACTTGCAGAACTTACGCATAGCTTTGTATACATGAGTAATCCCCAGGCTTCTGATTTTTCCTGGACATGGACATTTGCTGAGTCTCTTTTCAGCAAGCCAGAGTGTTTACATCCTTATAGGATAAGACTTCACTTACAAAGAAGATCCATTTATGAAGGTGATATTTAAAATCTATATCACACAATCTAAACATTTATAGCTGCTTGTCTTTCTGGTGAAGTTTATGTATGAAAAGAAGTTAGTATTTTAAATACTTGTGTGTATGTGTACGTCTGTATATTTATATATACACATGCTGTGCATACACTGTGTGTGTATATATATAGTAAAAGGGAAACAACTGAGCTAAATTGTCTTTATCATTTGTTCCATTTGGATTTGATAAAAAAACCCCCAAACCAAAACAAAAATAACTTTAAAGGCTTTCTTATTGCAAATGTGGGCAGGGTTTCAAGACAATTCATAGAGATGGTGCAACCAGAGCTGACTGAGCTGGAACAGAATGACTCAAGTATTTCCTTTTCCTTCCTTTGCTTATCAGGCTGCCGAATTTGATTTCTTTTTGGTATGCCATTATTACTGCTGCAAATCAGAGTCAAGTGATTCTTTTAAACAGAAAATTGAATGTTTATTACAAATAACAAAAGAGTCTCAAAATTTTGAGAAAGACACATGAAGGAGAGATTAACATGGTCTCTCAGCTTCATGTCTTTTTGCTTAATCTGTATTTACAAAGATAAGCAAAGATTAGGACATTAAAGAGTTTGTGCAGTGCCTGGCAGGGTTTCTTGAAACCATGTGAAAGTTTGCAGAATGGAAAGTGTGAAGTTTTGTGCAATGTGTGTTCTCTCTTAGTTTTTTTTTTCTGAGTTGTTTTTTTAAGTTTTACTAAGCAAAACAATGAGCAAATGTTTTTAACTCCAAATTAGTTTTACTGCCTGTGACATTTCTCTTTTTTTTTTTGTTGTGATCTGTTGTTCTAACTTTCAGATTTTTTATTTTCTTTCCAATTGCCACTCCCTGTATCTTTCGGAAACATTTTCTTTCGGCATTCTTTCCCCTTAAATCACTTATTACAACAGACTGCTCATTGCCTGGCTGGTCTAAAAAAGGAAAAATATTACTTGGTACCCAGTATTACCTTAACTAATGACTGTTTTTGGTAAGCAGGATGATGACTGCTAAGTGTCAAGTTCTTTGCGTTGTGTTAGCCAGACTAGATTTAATAGCATTTCATTAGCCATATTGCTGCTGGTTTCCTTTGCTGGAGAAAGAATATAGAATAAATAAGTCATTGTGTGCTTGACTTATTTCTAGGCAGCGTGAGCATCGTGACTGGGGCAGCATGAACTTCAGTGCAGACTTCTCAAAACAGTCAAATTCAGAGGCTTATAGCCTCTGTCCAAGGTCCATCATGCTCTACAGAAGCAAATATTGCACTTTTACAAGATTTTGTTTGTCCAATTTGATATAAAATTTCACTATTTAGTGTCTTGTGGTGGCTTCTATTTAATGACAGATTATCATGATAATCAGATTAAATCAGTCACAAATATTCAAATCTTTAAAGTGTGTCTAAATTAATGTCTTGTAATGTTTAAATGGTGAGAAGCGAGAAGGCTTTTTCCCAAATTTTAAAAAATATTTTGATAAATATGTGGGGCAAGGTGTGTTCTGGTACACAGATAACTCTAGTGGGCCATTCAAAACTCATATACAAATAAATGCCACATTACATTGTCTGCTATGATAAAGTAGAAAGAGAGCAACAGTATGATGGTGTGACATATGTATATAAAAAAGTACATGGCCTATCAAAGCAGGATGCCTTCTAAGGGATATTTTGTCACTCTTTGGGGTAATAGCTAATTTGGGTTCAAGAAAAAAGTTTTGATTTGATGGCGCTTTGATAAACTCTCTGAGAAATTTGAGAGCTGGGAGTATTTATTTTTTACAGACAAACTGAATGAGAAAATTCAGATCTTTGACTTTGTTAAGGTTCTCAGTCTTGAACAAAAAGGGCCTAGGCATTTGATTTAAAGTGCCAATAAAAGGAGATACTTATATCAGGCAAGAACTCCAGAGCTGCAACAGGGCTGTAAGAGCAGTGAGAGCAATTTGATTTTGTGAGCTGGTGGCTTGCTCTGTCCAGATTCAAGGCATTAACTTCCTGATTTAATTTTATTGCCCTGGGAAAGGCTTAAGTAAATGCAATAGCACCTATGTAGGGCGTAAAATCAATTAAAATATTTGGTAGTTACTTAGACTTTTATGTATAGCTAAAGCATGTTAATTTGTAGATTGAAGACTTAATTGTCAAGTGTAAATAATGGCTACCAGACAATTATTAAAGGTCTGTAAATGCCTTTTTTAGTATGGTAACATTTATACTTCATTTAAATACATTTTTAAAGCTTAAGATACTATTTTTTTTCTAACTTTTCTATCAATAATCTAAATCACTTGAAATTTCTAAAATGTTAATACATGTTGAAACATTTTTCTTGAGTCAGTAAACAACAGTTTTGAAAACTTTGCCAGAAAATCCTCTAATCCTCCATTGCGATATGGGTATTTTCTTAGATGTTTTATACAATGTCAACTTTGTGTACTTTCTGGAGTAGATGTTTTCTTTTTGATATCCTCTATTTTACTTCAACAGTTTGGATACATCTTGAATGGGAATAATTGAATATAAGATTTGGAAAGAGAAGAAACATGTAAAAAGAGTCTGGGATCCAGTATTCATTAGAGATTTCCAACTGAACAGTAATTAATTGGATGAAAGCAAAGTTTATTAAAAAATAATAATGACGAAACAAACCAGCGTTCAGCATCAATCTTTATACTGGTCATGTCTGTATAAAAGATATATATCCATCAAGAGGTGTAAAATAGAATTATGTTTTGAAGAAATTTGTGGGAATGCCAAACACCTCAGATAGTACAGGGGAAATTTTCTGGTTTTGATGAAGTTGCAATGAGAACAACACTTAAAACAGATATAAGAGGTAGGCAAGTAACTTGTGTACAGTCCCCACACTCAGGTATATTATGTAGGCCAGTTTTACAACTCCATGGCACATGTTTATAATCCCTTATTCATCAGAGAAAAAAATAAGAACTAGCTGTGGTTTAGCACTCACCGTTTGACAATATCAAGTTGAATTCAAACTAGTTTTGTCTTTTCAATATTGGTAAAATTTTGAATTCCCACTGTACATAGAACACAGATTCCTTAGATGAGAGTTTTTAATTATCTTTAGTTTACTTATTTTTCCTCTGAATATCCACAAGGAATTGTTTTGTAATAGTGTTAGAATAGAGCAAGTACCTGTCTCACATGTCAGACATTGTCTGTGACAGAATTTGTACCCTGGTTGGTTGGTTCTTTAAATAACTTTTATATACTTACTAGCTTTTGAAGGCTGACTTCATTTTAAAAATATCCTTATTTCTAAAGGGTATTTTATTTTTCAATCTTCTTGACAGTGGAAACAAAAAATTGCTTTTAAAAAAAGCTTATGATTAGAGGGGAATTAATTTATTTTGGTTTTTTTAACTTTGAAATTTGGATATAGTTGGATATGGTGGTAGACCCATAAAATAAATTGGTTTTAACATCTGGACCCACATGTAAGAAATTTCTGATAGCATCAGGATTTGTAAATCTTGTTGAATGCCTTTGCGGATTTAAAATTTGGGCTTTGTTTTGTTTTGGTTTTTTCTTGATTGGTGTCTCATTATGTAAATCTGTTGGTTTTAACTGCATAGTGACAAAGCTTCAGTGGGAGGGAAATAAAATATTCATTCAGCTCAGGCTTATCTTTAGCTGTACGGTTCGGACATGGGAAGGACTTGTCCCTCCAGACACCAGAGCAAGTGTACAATCTCTCAGGAGAGATTTCAGCCACAGGGCTACTGTAGTAGCACAACATCTCATGCCTGAGGAAACTTTAGCACTATAAAGTTTTGCACTGAAGCGCTGAGTGCTGAGTTTGTGGCTTACAGTCTTCAGCCTCTTCAGTTCTTGAAGTGTCTTAAGTAGTTGTGGAAATCCCAGCCATAAATTGGCATTTGTATGCCTTTGGGTCAGAGGGTATATTTGTACTTCTGACCACTCTTACAGCAATGATAGTTTAGCTGTGGGTCCAGAGGATTCCTTTTTGGTTGAACTTAAAATCTGGTGATTAATATTCCTGGGAAAGAATTTTTTCCCTGGCTTTTAAGCCAAATATATGACATATGTGGTAGTGGTCTTAGTCAAGTGGAATACTGCTAATTTATACATTTTCAACACATGTAGATATGTGGTTTTGAGTAGTAGAAACAAGAATAGTCTAAGAATCTTTTATTCAAAGCTGAAAAGTAATTGGTAGATATATCTGCTTATTGAAACTTAAGATTTTTTTTTAATTTTCAGCTGCAAATAGTAGTCAATTTTTTTGGATCTTACTATTTAGATTGCATATTAAATGAAAATAGTAAATCTAATGTATTTAGGTAGCTGGTCTATTTAGTATATTAATGGCAGTATATACCTACTTGTTTTGTTCCAATTTTCTTTTTTAGTTTACAAAACAGAGATTGTACCCCTTTGCAGCTAAAATAAAAACACCTCAGAAACACCCTATGAGTGGTAATTGGCTTTCTTTTGGCTGCTGGGTGCCAGCAGTAGTTGCTCATTCCTGCCCGTGGCCTTCATCAGTTCTCAGAGTTAGCTGAAAAATAAGGAAGGGAAGAATATCTGGTTTCACTGGGAATTATATCCCCGGCTTGGTGGCCTGTGATATCTCAGAGAGGGTGGCCTGGCAGGCGGCAGGAGGAGGAGCTGCCTCCTGAGGAAACCTGCTAACCTGCCACTGGGACCTCACCAAACAGGACCTGCCCTCAGAGAAAACCATAAAAATAAGCTGAATCTGTGATACAGCTTGAAGGGGCAGGTTTGGGCACACAGAAAACTGTAAGAGCCCCTTCTTGAGAAAAAGCCCCCTTCCACTTTCCTTCATTGCCAGGGATGTGAGTGCCACCAGCCCCTACTTTGTGCTTCCCTGGGCTACTCCATTCACCTGCCAGAGCGAATGTCCTACCTCAGAAATGTTTGCAATTTTAACTTACACAAATTAATTTTTAATTAAAGTTCCCCTCTATTGAGTCATTATGCTAGGTACTTATGTGGATACTTTAACCCATCTGATAGTCCTCAAAACAAGGTTTGTACTTAATTTAATTCTGGTATTTTCATTCTACTTTGGCAAGAGTAATCACATATTTGAACTTTTTTTTACATACACACAAATTTGAAAGCATTGTTCTTTATGTTTCAACTGAGAAAAGACCCCTTGAGAATCCACATCTGCTATTATGTGTCGCTGGGCAGCATGGCTGCTCTCCATGTGGCCCAAATGGTATCTATAGCTAGTTTGTGTGGGGTAATAAAAGCAAGAATGTAAGTTGAAACATGTTTGAAATAGAAAAATCAGATTGTATTATAAGTTTTAAAATGGTATTACACTGTGAAGTCTGAAGAAGGATAGAATTGTCTTTGATTTTATTCAGAAATGACCTTTTTTGCATTATGAACAACATGGAAGTGTGTAGAAATATTTTTCTGTCTACAGATGTTTCATACTTTTTTCTGGTATCTTCAGTATTGTGTCAACAGGATGGAATAATTACAGAGAGATTTAAAAGAGTCCTTTCTAATTGATTGTTGAATTCATGCTGCCAATATTAGATCTGCTAGGAAGAGGGTGCATGACAATGCAAAATGTAATCTCCTGAGGCCACTGGAACTTAAAAATTCTGACAAACACACAAGACTAGTAAGATTTACTTGGAAATTTCAGATACATACATAATTTTCAGCAATCCAGTTTTCCAAGATGTTTTTTAAGATGGCAAATCAATTTAATTTAGGTAGAGAAAGAAGAAAAGAAATGTGCAGGGGAAGAAGTTGTACGCTAGTATTAGTTCAGTTCTACTTCTACAATGTTAGGTTAGAGATGATGGGTATTGACTGAGTCAAGCTATGGAATATAATAAAAATGTATAAAGCATAATGGTTTTTATTAATCTTTTATTATTCTCTTGAAGCATTCTGTAAGGTAACTTGTGCATTCTGTAAGGAAACTTGTTCCCTAATGAGTAGTAGCTCCAAAACTGCATTTTGTTTATAATTTTGATATTTGTGTGAGGATAAACATGACATAAGAACAAAAGGGAAGAATAGTAATCTGTTCCTAGACATTCCCTTCTCTGAATGTCATTTGGTTGGGTACTTTAAGGTTGAATGTCTTCTAGTAGCCACTTGCACTGCTCTTCACAGGGAGAAAACGACTTCTCCCAAGAGACAGGAATGCCCAGTTGCCTGGCTTGATGCTGTCTGCACTCAGGAGGAATGGGGAGATAAATATCAGAGGAGCCCTGTTCCTCTGAGTTTGCTTTGCCAGGAGCAGGAGGAGCTGGTGGCAGAGTCAGAAAGTAGCTAACTTATCTGCTCTTGCAGCCTGTCGTTAACCTCAGGAAGCAGAAAATTCCATTCCAAGAGCTGCAGCTTTTTCATTGAGGTGACCTGGGATTTTCCACAAAGCGGAAGGAAGAGCTATTGCTTTGTTTGAAACCAGGGATCCAGTCAGCTGCCAAGTGATAGAGTACCTGAATTTTTGTTGTTACTCTTCGTGCAAGCCAATACTGTTTCCATTTTAATAGTAAAATGTCCTCAGCATTCTACAAGAACAACTATAAACCATATAAACAACTATAACCATATAAATTCTAAAACCACCTCTAAGTCTGTTGGAATCTAGTATGCCTATCACTGTATTGGAAACAAGTGGCAAGTACAAAACAGTTGGAAATACGTTCCAACAAAATCTCCCTCATGCAGGGGGAAGAGTGACGCATAGATTTACAATGAATAAAGGCTTTTGAGTCAAATTTAGATGTTATTTTTAGATGCAGTAATTCCTTCAATTTTCCACATCCTTTGGCTTGGTCTTGATCCTGTATTGCAGAACTTTTTTTTGAATTGAAGGAGACAAAATGACCATTCTTTAGTAAGGTCACTGGCATTTTAGATGCCGGATGTTATTGATCGGCATAATAAATATAATACAAGCTCACGTGCACTGCATCAATGAGGCTGCCTGCCCTGAGGAAAGAAGTCCCTAAAACTGCAGTGATGGGGAAACCACACTTATATACTGGCTTATTAGTTTACCTGTCCAGTTTGTTCCTTCATTCACAGCCCTCACTCTCACCCGTTTTCAGCTGTAGGGTCTTTGTTGCTGAGAGCTCCACTCCCCACTGATCCTTGCTCAGTATAAGGGGTACCCAGCTTGGTGCTCCTGTGGGAGAGGTGCTGATGTGTCAGAGTTAGAAGAAAGCTTAAGACACTCTGGTAAAACACAGGTGATTATTTTGTGTTGGTTTTCAATTTCGAATATGCCCACTATTTGGATCCATTTTCCTGACAGTAAAGAGAGAAACAACTAATCTCCTACAGAAAAAAATCAGACTAATAACAGAGTTGTAAGTATTTTTTCCTACCCACCCCTATTTGAAGTTTTATTATTAACTTATTTATTTTTGAATCTTTCAAGAACTGCAGCAAAAAAATTACGCATGAACTTCAGTGTTTGGACTCTTTTAAGAAAAATGGTCAGTGGTATTCCTCACTTATAGCTGTTTGTTTCTGCTGAGCAGGAACTGAAAACAAACATGCTCAAGCTGAAAGTTGGAAGCAGGATGAGACTACCCATTTTCAACAGTGAATATAATTAACTACTAGAATGACTAGGCAAGTCAGTAGGTTTTGCTCAGTCTTGAATCACAGTTTTATATATTTCTCAAAGGGATGGCTCAGCTCTGACAGCAATAATTGCCTTAAGACAGGAATTTCTCTATTATTGTGTGACTTGGCTTGTGTGAGAGGTCAGGGATGATAATGGGCTTCTTTCTGCCTTTCAGTTCTTTCCTCTGAGAGTAGCAGTATTTCATGGATGTAGAGTTTAGAATTAAACATCCCTATGAGACAGAGAAATGCAGAAACAGTATTTATTTTACAGAATGGTATATGGGAGGAAAAAAAGACTAATTTATGACTGTAGCATAAAAGCAGAATTTCTGTGGGCTTTTCACAGCAGTAATTCACCGGGCTGCTAACTTTAAAAGCAAACAAAACTAGTGCATTTGTTTCAGTGGTTCATGGTAAGCCATAAACTAGTCAGCTTCCTATTTTAGTGTCTTCTTTAGCCTGCTATTGAGGAGAAACTTAATGTTTTTATTCAAAAGTCCAGTTGAAACTGGATATTCCTAAATATTGAAAAGGAAATCAAGAAAAGGTTGCATCTCCAACTGTCACTAATTGTCTAAAATATTTCAATGTATCATATTTCTATACACAGTTTGTCCCAACCATTAGCTTGATCCAAGACCTTTACTATCGCAGATTTGTGTTAGGACAGCTCTCAGACACAACTGTCGTGCTCTATTTTACTGGGCATAGCACAAACATAGGACAAAAAAATCAGCCCTTTCCCAAGGTTATTTCTGTGAAAAATAATCAGTAATGAAACATGTGGCTGTGCTGTCAACAGCCTTTTCATTGTTTGGTTTTAGCAATAGATCCCCCTGAGAGGAATAAAGACAGATTTTTCCTTTTCTTGGTATTTCTCAGACTGCAGAAACAGCAATTGCATCTCTTTGAATTCTATTCATGCTGTTAAAAGGAGGGGGGTTTGGTTGTGTGGGTTTGGTTTTGTTTTGGTGTTTTGTTGTTGTTGTTGTCTTTTTAAGATAGCGTGAGAATTAGAAACCATTATAAAATAAAATTTCTAATTTCAAAATAATTTCTGTAGTGGATGGATTTTGGAAGACTCTGAAAGTGGATGAGACAAAGAGCCACAATCGTGCCAGGATACAATTTCCATGGACAATTTTTGACAATTAAGCCTACAGACTTAAAACTTTGGACCCGCAAATCCCACTTGAGTCCTTTTAATGGCACTTTTAATGGCTGGTTGGAAAAACTGGCAACAAGGGCAGCAAAGGGATCTAAAGACTTAGTAAGACAATACTGTATTGCGTTTCATTGAGTTAACATTTAAATGTTTTCCTTTCAACTGTAATGGCAAAATTATTGTTAGTTAAAACAAATCCTTAGCTCTTGGAGAAGGATATATCATAAGCCCTCCATTCACCAAAGCTGTAGCTGATAAAATAGGGTTTTTAAGACATGTGAACTCAAAGTTCCTGTCAATAAATCTTACATATTTGTGCAAATCAGGTATTATTTTAATTAGATAATTGATAGATCATCTACACTTCATTTATATTTTCTGAGGCATGGTTTTATGATCAAGACGAGTGCTGCCAAATGTTCTGCATCCTGTTCTACAGATTTCAATATTTTTGTGGTCCTACCATTTACTTTGGTTATTGAAATTACAGTATACTAAGTATTATTGACTACGATACCCCTCACCATGTAAGAATAATGTTTTAATTTCCCGTCTCAAAATGCAGTGGCTTTTTTTATGTGCTGTATGCTAATGTACAGACAATAAAAATATCGCAATATAAATTAGAGAAAATTACATATTGTATGTAATAACTAGACTTGATAAATGAAGAATTATTTAAGAAAGAAGAATTAATCCAGAAAATGAATTGCCAAGGAAAAGGAGAACGATATAATTTTGTTTGTAAAAGGAGCTCTTGGGCTAAATCTGAAAAGGAGGCAAAAAAAAAAAAAAAAATCCTGGTTCCTCTGGCATTCTAGCAAATGCTACACTGCTAACAGAGAGAATTACTGTAAGTAGTGCTATGGCTGCAAGTAGGGTTTGGTTTTATTTTTTTTAAGTGGTGGCTGTGTCTTTGTTTCTTCAACAAAGTGACACATTTTTTTACAGGCAGTAGTTAAAGCAGCATTAAAGTGCCATTGACATCATCCAGTTACTCCACTGACTTGATTATATAACCTCTTTTGTGCAATTTTCATGCTCTGCTCTGTTTGAATGTTTTTACTATGCTGATGGCTGTTTTTCATTTCCTGCTGGGATGACCTTGAATAAAAAAAGAATAAGAATAAAGTAGACATAAGCAATGTAGTCTTGCTGGCATTTGCAGATCTTTTGTTCTGTATTGAGAAACATAGCAGTTTGGTGTTCAAGGTGTAGATTATTTCTGCTGGGTAGTAATTAATCTGCAATAGTTAGAAAAAAAAAATTGTCTTATTTTGTTCTTTTGGATTTAACAACGGTAAAGTCATCCAGTTATGACGATTCCTACCTTATGAACACATAGGAAAAGTGCTTAACACATGATGGTAATTCTCTAACTTAAATTATTGATTTAACCTATCAAATCTAATAGATCTACAAATCTAGTGTTTATCTATTAAATTGCTCCTTTTTTTTTTTTTTTTTAAAAGGAAAATGAGATTAGCTAGTTTGCACCTTTTTACCAGATTCAGTATGTATTGTACAGCTGAAGGAATCGGTATTTTTCCATTTGGTCACTTCTTGGTGCCAATCAGCATTTCATAACTAGCCTTACAGATGAACCAGTGCACTCTATTTCACATGAGTATCTTTTTCAGACTGTTTATATCTCTCAATATCAGAAAGTTACGACAAAGAAAAATCCATAATTTTTAAGTAGCTTGCATTATTTCTGCCACTGCCACCTTTTGTCACATTAAAATAATGAAGATTATATTACCATACACTTTACAATCACTTATCAAGGAAGAGGTTTAGCTTTAAAAAGTTTTCACTGGACCTTTTAAAAGCATCTACCTTTGCAGCAGAGGTTGGACATTTGAGAACCTGTACATTTTTAAAATACTTAAGACAGTAGTGTCCTTTCAGATATTTCAGTTTTGCTGCTGTGGTGATTTTGCTTATCTGAGGAAATATCTCTAAATTTTGAGTTCATTCATGTCCTAAATCATTGCTGAAGTACTGGTTAACCCTTGAAACAAGGTAATGAGATGCTCACCTTCACTGGTAATAAAAATCAGGATTTGGTTTCATTGGTAAATGCTTTAGTACTCTTCCTTTAAATGAAGACTGATAAAAGTCATCAATGCCTCAACATCACATTTGAAACAGTGTATTATATGACTAAGTTGATTTCGCCCAAATTGCCTTTGTCTTGTCCAAAGCTAACAGATACACAAATATTTTCAATTTAAAGTATGAAATCAGATTCTTTCAATATGATAGGATAATAAAAATACAGCTCTTCTAAACTTGCGTTTAAATACATTGTTCTAGTTTGCCAATGGTAAATCTGATGCATTTGCTTTATTCTGTATTGACAGATACTGGTTTTGGAGACACTCCTAGGGTATGGGGGTTTTAAAAATTATTTTTGTTTCACTTACTCTCCTTTTCATGTAGTGTTTCTTAGCATGAATGTGTGAATGTGATTTTTATTCTATGATACCTGGGAGCAATATGCTGGGCAATGTATTTGCCTAGAGCAAATATAACAAGTGTAAGTGCAACTTGGCTGTTTAGGTTGTTCGGTTTGCATCTAATATTATTAAGCAAACTTAAGAGGATATTTTCATTTTTGGACTAGAAAAACTTAAAACAGATGCTGGGAGATGAACAAACTATTAACGGGATCTTCTGAAGTTGTGAAGACCAGGTGATATGAAATAGTAGGTCTA
This sequence comes from Falcunculus frontatus, assembly GCA_013398115.1. Classification (NCBI taxonomy): domain Eukaryota; kingdom Metazoa; phylum Chordata; class Aves; order Passeriformes; genus Falcunculus; species Falcunculus frontatus. Next base: position 721,280 of record VZRV01004810.1, on the reverse strand, counting down.
ACCAAAAAGTGCTAAGTAAGACATAGCTTCAAGCTGCAGAATTGGTTGGTGTTAGTACAACTAATGAATGTTTGGTTAGACCAGCCGTGTGTCCTCCTCAGCCTCAACAGTGAAAACAGTAACAAATTTATTCTTTAATGTGAGAAGGAAATAGGATCAAAAGTCTATTTTTGCATTTATCTTTTTCAGTATCGGGAGAGGTGTAAACAGAAGATGAAATTACACATTATGCTTAAAATCTTCCTTTTGCATATAGAGTTCTCCTGTCAAGCATTTTTTAATAATAGGGGGAAAAAAAGTGTCCATACCAAACTAAGTTATCTCCCTTACTTTAGTCGAAGATTTTGGGGCTATGTTGATGATTCCAGCAGCTAAAGTTAGAAACTCTTTCCTTATACTACATTTTGTAAATTTTATCGTTGCACCCAAGCAAATGAGCCTTAAATAAAATGAGTTACATTTTTGCTTTCATTTCTGTCCTGTAGCTGGGAAGATGGATAACCAAGAATCCTTGCAATTGGGGTACTAGATTTTAAATCTCTTTAATTGCCTCATTTCTGTGGCACGCAGAGTTTTTTTGCCTTGATGTTATGCTTTGCGTACATACAATATCTCTCAAGATAAATGTTTTTAATTATATCATCACTTAATACAGTGTTTCGATATCCATGTTACAATTGGCTAATTAAATGTATGTATATAGAGAAAGATGACTATGGAAGAAGCAGTAGCATAACGTTAAATTTTGGTTTTAATTTCTTTATTAAAGATCTTAATATTTTGTCATGATGATTTTTTTTCTGACACAGATTAAAATTGAAAAAATGAAAGCCATTTTTAATATACTCTCTCTAGCAATGGAGGTGTCGCAGCGGGTGAAGGTGGTAGATGCCATGACCTTCCCAAAAGCGCCTCTAGGAAGTTGCTTTGGTAGAGCCGCACACACACTCACTCACGCACGTGGAATGGTCCAAAGACAGGCCAATGATAGAAGAGGCAGGAAGGGTCTTTGTATGGGTTCCAAGGGTGGGTTTATTGCTGGAACACACTCAAACGGTGCAGGAACGAAGACCTGACAACTGCCAAGGGTCCAGAGTTTTGTATGAGGTCGGATAGGGGTGGGGAGAGCATCAGGGCCAATGGGCTGAGGGCTAAGGGGCGGAGCATAGGCAGGGCCAGGGTATGGGAGCCAGTAGGGAAACACAGAGGGAGTGGCTAAGGAACAAAGGCCAGTGGGAGAATGGGGAAAGGAGAACATTCCAGGACTGGTACATGTAGGGAAGTAAGGGGCAGGGAGGCCAGCGGGCCAACCAGAGGAACAGAACCAGAATATATCAACATAATTAAACAAAGGACCCTGGGATTGTTCGCCCTACCCTTGGGAGCAGGCTTAATGTCTACCCTCCAAGGGATGGTGGGGCCTTTCCAATGGAAGGCTCATTAGCTCCCCCATGGAGGGATCTTGGGGGCATTCTCCAAGCTGCTATAAATCACAGGGTGTCTAGTTCTCAGGCAGAGATGAGGAGTTCGTGGCTGGGGTTCATGGCTGGGGTGGAGCAAGCAGAGAAAGAAGCCCTGGTGTTTTTCCTGCTGCTGCTCCACTAGTTCTTTATAAGGAATTTTCACATTTGCCTAGCTTAGGATGAAACCTTTTGTAGTAGCTGCTGACTAGTGAGTGCTTATTACCTGAGATAAACTGGTTATCATCAGTGGGGTGATGTCTGGGGGTGACCAGTTTCGGTGTTGAGTATCCGCAATCTGATCCACAGGTGGCTGCCTTTTGAGGTGCACTATGAGAGCACATGATATGTTCTTCATAAGCCTACTTTAAATCCATTTGATTTAGAGCAGTTAATGATTTTTCTGAATTTGATGAAGCAACAGAATCTTTAGAAGTCAAGCAAAAAGGGATCTGAAATAATGCTATTAAAATATGTGAATTCTAATCTTTTATAAAAGTAACTGAAATTAAAATCCTTACCTTTCACCCTGTGTGTTGCTTTGTAATAACTAGGAAAAAATAAAAAGAATAAAGGGAAAACTGCACTTCAGGCACTTTATATAAAAAGCTAGAGTTTTACGTTCATGTGTGGTTTGATCTAAGTAAAAACAATCTCTTCTCTCTAAGACATTCCTGTATTTGAAATGGAGGGCTATGAAACCTCTTTAATTAATTTTTCTTGTAAGTTGCTTGATGTTTAAGGTCAATGTTGTATTGTTTGCTGTGTACTGTGTGTGACTGTCATGTTGTAAATATTTATTAAGGTCTTTAGTTATTATAAAGTGTTATTTTGTAAACTTGCAATGAATTCATATGCCCTAATATTGCCATACCCTGTCAGAATTTGTTAACAGAGAAACCCTATCTTTCATTACTGCATGCTGTCAGCTAGAGATTTAAAGAGGGTGTCCTGCAGTGCCAGGAGATGCCACAGGAACACTGGATCTTATGGGACAGTAATGTATTTATATATTTATATATTTAGAAATTTTCACTCTGTTTAATTAGATAAAAATACTGTTAAAAGTTAATTTTCAATGCTGAATTGGAAATAGTTAGGAATGTGCAGTGTAAGGAGGGGAGACAAATGGATGCAGTTAGTTTCACTAAAGAGTTTATTAAGAACAGGATTCATTTTCATCCAGACAAAATGTGTCTGCAGCACATTTCTCATTAGCTTTGTGACAGAAAAGAAAACATATACAAATATTGTATTTGCTTACATGCCGTACGTCTGGGTGTTACAGATCTTCATGCAGCCCTGTTCAGGTAACGGCTCATAGGGAGCCTGCAAAGCAAGTGTGTGTGCACACCCTGCTTGGCACATGTCCTGATCCATGGCTGTTTGCAGGCCTGTGGGACCACGGCCATTCCGAGGCTCTGGAATGTGAATCTCAAGGGCATCCAATTGCTAAATTGACCGCCTGCTCCCTGGCACGTTCTTGGCCCACGCAGCCTTGCACTCTGCCGAACATTTCCTGGTCATGCTCCATGGATTAGCACAGAGCAGAGCTCCTGAGTGGAGCCAGGAAAATAACCCTGAGAGTATTCAGTGTACTGGCTATAATGGACACGTTTTGTTTGTGTTATTCAGTCAAGACATAATGTTTCAAAGTGATGGGCTTAGCTTCTGTGGAAGCTTGCGTGGCTGAAGTGGATTTTTCAACTTGAATTATGTTGTCTAGCTGCAATTTTAAGAAGTAAATATTTTCACTTTGAAACACGTAATAAAAGAGACATTCTGAATTAGGAGTTAAATGCATTAGATCTTTGTTTTAAAAACCAAATGAATGACATTTAGCTTTGGATTATTATGCAAAAGTTGTTATATACCCTAAAATCCAGTGCCATCATCACAGGTGTTTGCATTTCTTTAATTGGTTGTTTTATTTACTGTTTAGACATTAGGAGGGGGAAAAATGACAGTGAACAACTGTGTGGCCTCCCTCAGTCTGCTGTTTTAACCTCCTGGTGCACTATGGCTGGTCAGTGGGAGGCTCGCTGAGCCCCAAAGCACAGCATCCAGCCAGGATGTGTCAGTTTGTAAGAATAAAATGGGGAGCAACGAAAAAGGTGAAAGAGAAATGAATGGGCAGGAAACAGGCTTTTATGAAGGAAAATCATGTGGCCCAGTTGGGCTGGAACTAGTCAGAAAAAAAGGGTCAAGAAACTTCATCATGCTGATTGACCACACATTATTTCAGAAACACAAAATGCCTTTGAAGATCTGCTCCCTACTGGCTACCCATAGGGAAGCTATGGGTACCCATATTCATTTTTCAGTCTTAACACAGTCCTCATTCCTGCCATTCACTCTCCAAGGGGATGTTTCTGGTTGCTGTTGGGCTTTTGCTCTGAGCTCTTCTGTTCGCTGAAATCATTCTGTTATCATAAGCGGGATGTGGTGTCTGTATGCTATGGGGGCATGACATTTCAAGCCTGAGAAATGGTGCTTCTGTTTACTATGGAATGTTTTGGTTTTCTTTCTCTATGATGATATGATAGTGGTGACTGAGGTTTTTTTCTTTTTTTTCTTCTACTGAGTCTGATTTCTGCCAATTCTGTTTGGTGCAATCTTTCACTTCAATAGCTAGTCTTGCGTATCTTTTCCCCTAGCAGTTGAACATTTGGTTTACAGAGACTTCTTCTATTGTTTATGTGAGTGGCCTATACCACACTCCTTAAACTAATGTATGCAATGTAAATTCTATGTCCTTTATCCACTTGCTTATTATCTTCTTGTATAGGGAAATCATGACAGTTTGACAGAGTTTCTTCTTTAAAAATCTGCAGTCCTTGTGATTTAACTTTTATCTTCTTTATTTGTGAGCCACTTCACTCTTTATTTTGGGGGACTTTGTGCTGAAAATTAATGAAAATACTTTGAATGAACACTGAGAAATGTTACTTCCTTTGAAGAAGAAAATCTTCTTTGAAAGAATGGACCAAAATCATAATCCTGCATTTTAGTAAGATTAACATTGTTTTTTTCCTCCAATTTTAACGAAATTGTAGTACTAATTTTAAACAAAACATATATATTCTTTATAATATTACTTACAGATACCAAATGTACTGTGCTATAGAGAAAACTTGTGTGCTGTGTTTTATTGCAGCTCGTTTTTCCCATACCTTTATGTAGAATGAAAAGCAACGTGTAGAATTTCAAACTTGATGTGTTCTTTAGCTTTAACAACTTCATATGAGAAGGACAATAGTGTTAGGAGTTGAAATAAATACCACTACATATGGTATTACATGTGGCGATAGTAAAATAATACAAATTACATTGTTTGGTGTTCCTAATCCCCGGTTATCCTCATGAGTTACTGCAGAGTAGATTGGACACATCAAAAGGGAGTTCATTTTGTTGCTGACCCAGTGGGCTGGCTCCTTCCTTGCGTTCATGAAAGTTTAATTTTTATTTATTGTCTTTGTGTCACTGTAGGGAATAGGCTTGCTTTTCATATGGATGAATGTACATTATTTTATATCTAAAAAAGAGGTTTTTAGGAGCTAAATATTGCTAGTTGTAATGGTAGTTTGAAGCTTTTGAAAAATACTCAGTTTCCAATATTCCGTTCATGAATATTGAATTTTTTGCACTTTTGACTATTTTAATCAAAACTAAAATGCTGCTTTGGAACACAATAAACTTTCAGATAATCTAGAAAAAGCTAGAAAAGTGTTATGTCACGTCCAATGATTCTTACAGAGGGATCTACTGTGTCTCCTCTCAGTGCAGGATATGATGTTCCATGTTTGTTTATAATATCTTGGCACCTGACGTTCAGTGACTCAGAGGCAGCATCTCTTTCTCATCAGGGACATATACGTATGACACATGAAACATGTGAGTGATGAGCAAAACATAATGCTGTTAAGGTAGAACTGAAGAAGGTACTTTTGTGAAGAACTTTTGTGAAGTTAGAGCTGTGAAAATTTGTACTTCTATATCTGGAAACCTCAATTCACTGAGTTTGGAGTAAGGGGCTGTCCAGCATGTCTACAGTCAGTTTAACTACACATCTAAATAAGAGATAGCAGTTTGCATCTCTCGTTTATTCCAGTCACCGATCAAGTATTTTGGTGGAGTGTAATGCAAACAGAACCACACATCTAATCCTTTCCTTGCAATGAACAGTAGGCCACAACCTAAACCACTTATGTAGAAAAAGTCTTTCTGAGGCCATTATTCCAGAGCTGAATAAGCCCTGATGGTGGATTTATGAGGAATGATGCTTACGTATGCTCTTTTAAAAAGACTTCAGACAACTATACCTCTCATTAATACAGCCTCAGCCAGTGAGTTTGTATGGCATTAGGATGCAGCTGATGTTTTGTCTGCTATTCTGTATTTCCTTTGACCAAATACCAAATAGCAGAGAGACTTTTGTTAACATATTACCTGTTAAAATGCAGAGCATATTTATGTTTTGATTGAGACCGGATTTGGTTCAAAGATTGCAATTGTGACGTGTTGATATCCTACTTTTTGAAAGCAATTGGTAAGAGTGTCTTCTAAGACATGTGATCACAATCTTTCAGATTGTAGTTACTTTCCATTTACTTCCCTTCTTTTTGCTTAACAGACACTGTAGGGCCCTGGTGTCCTTGGTCTGTTGCTAGGGTGGAGGACAGACCTATTGCCCTGCTTCCTTTCCTCTGGTTCTGTAGTCCTCCTCTCACCTGGGTGCTCTCCCAGGAAGCCTGTCCATTTTGCTTATCAGGCAAAAAGTACTTCCTGGTTTTTTGGGATTCTTTTGCACGGGTTTATTGCTGGTTCTGACCAGTTGGTTAAACCAATTTTGAGCTGCTGTAATGCAATAGCCAGAGGTGGAGCCAGGGGAGAACAGGAGGTGGCAGACGTGAGACTGGCACAGCCATGGTGTTTCTCCACATCCCTGGTCCACTTGCCACCTTGCTCCCTGTCCCTGCTCTCTCTGTAACACTTAGCTTGAGAAATCGGTTTCCTTCCTCTTGGAGAAGTTCTCATTTAACTATAGAGCTAACAGGAAACTGAAGATGGTAGAAACCTATAAAAACTAAGAGAAAGTAGAATTAAATGAGGAAATGTCTAGCTTCAGGCATCTGGGTTTACATGTTTTAAGAGCAAGATAACATAGGGCACTTAAGCCTCCTTACTCAGAACTAAAGAACTGAGTAGCTTAAAAGTCTTGAAACCTGTCTCTTCTTTTTCCTGAGTTTTTTCTGATCCGAATGTTTCTATATCTGTTTATTTATAATAAGCATTTTTGTTCTATGATATTCTTTACAAACAGCCTTTAAAATACAGAGACAATTCAATTTAGTGAAATACTCAACAACCCATTACAAATTGCTTCACTATGGGAGAGAATATACTTCATGACCACAGGTATAGTTTAGATAAAACCTTCAGCTGACCACGGAGGCTGGATTTGGCGAATCCTCAGCTTAAACTTGTCAAACAGCGTTTGGATTTCTTTTGCTTTGGTCAGAAGCTGTGGTTTATGGACAGAGGCTGGTCAGTCATCAAAAAAGACTTATGCTTAGTTCAGTTTTTCATATGGAAAAATACATAGCTTTAAAATAACATGATTCTTTTTTTTCTTTTTTTATTCCACAGAGACCTAAGATTTAATAGGATTAAAGAAATCCAGCCTGGAGAGTTTAGACGGCTTAAAAACCTGAACACACTGTAAGTTCTTTTTCAACCCTAAGACCCTTTCCCTTTTGGCTTAATATGATTAATTTGATAATGTGTCATATTTGCTCACTTTTTGCAGGTAGGTAGTCTTGTAAGTTTGAGCTATAGCATTTACACAGGTGAGAGAAGTGGGGGTGAGGACCAAAATATTTGAAGGCAGAATCAGGTGTATATCTATCAAAATAAGAAAGAAAATTATTTGCATACTAGTATTTTATTAATATACTTTAACCGAATTTAATGAAAAATGCAGACCATTGCTGTATAATTTTTTTTGACATAGTGCTATATTGCTTTGGTGGAATATCATGTAATAAACCATGGAGTTACAAGAAAGCTGTTCAAAGGCTCAGATGTGCGAATGTGTTACAGTTATAAAATATTTGACAAACTCTAATGTTTTGAACCTTCCTATTCTAACGTGCTTACCAGGACCAGCAGGAATCAGAAGGTTTTGTTCCTACTGAGCTGCCTTTCATGGAGGTCTTTGTTATCATATATGATTGTGAAGAAAAGTCCTTCTAAAAGACCTTTTACAACCAATAATACAATTATTATGAGTATTATCATTTTAACTTTGTATCGCTATCATTTCTTCAGGCACCACTTTTAAAACAAATACATGCATGTTCCTCTTCTTTAATGTATTAGCAGGCATGAGGAGGAATTAAGATGGAAAGTTATTTTGGCTTTTAAATGTACATCACTTGTGATTGCAAATGTGACTGTTTCCCAGAACACAAGTAGTGTATGAACTGAAATACAGTAGTGATATCAGTGAGCTTTGGATCACTGTTTGTCTGCAGGCACATCATGACAAATACACTGACACATCTTGTACTCTATATTCACACCAGAAGAAATTATAGGACTTTCCCCCAAAAGTATATTGTCCAAATCTGTGCTGCCAAGATATTCTTATGAACTGTCCCTATTTCCGGTCTCCTTTGATCATACCTCTGCTTGTAGTTGATCCCCAGTTTTGGATTACAATTTCTGCTAGATATCCAGCTCAAGTTTTAACTGTCCAAACCACTGATCTGATATCCACAAGTCCCAAATAAAAACAGGACACATTAAGTTTGAACTCCCTTCTCTTTGTAAAACTAGTGTATGAGGGATGAGTGGAAATCTGTGCATACAGACAGTTCTGTTCCTGTATGATGTAAAGGACCCAGTACACAAGATACTGCTAAAAAACAACTAGGAAAAATCACTTTAATGCACCTGCTAGTGACAAATCTTTGTCAATATCATTTTTATCAGTTTCAAACTGATGTGTAGACTTGATGTGGAAGATTTTTTCGCCCCCTTCATCTACATCTCAAATACCTGCAAAAAACCACATTATTCCACTTCTGGGTGGGTTTTTTTGGCTTTCTGTTTGGGTTTGGATTTGGGTTTTTGTTTGTTTATCTTTGTTGCTGTTTTTATACTGTTTTTTAATTTTTTTAATTTTATTTTTTTTTGAAATTCTGTCCAATTTTTTCAGGTTTTCACCTGCAAGGTAGTGGCTGAGCAGCTGTAAGCACATAACCTTTTTCTCTCTAACAGTTACTCTTAGGGGGAAAAGCATTTTCTATTTATTACTATATTGCACCTGCTTTTACACTTTTTTTCCCTAGTGTTTTTTTTAATTAAAATAAATGGCTGTTTATTTCTTTTTGTAGGCTTCTAAACAACAATCAAATCAAAAGAATTCCTAGTGGGGCATTTGAAGATCTTGAAAATCTGAAATATCTGTAAGTTGAATGGGTGTCACTTTCTTCGTCACTGTGTAAAACTTCTTCAGTGGGATGTGAGATGGTGATTTCTATTTGACTCACTATATCAGGAGATAAACAGCACTGAAAATCTGTGAAATTAATTTATGGAGTGGGGGCAACTGTGTTTCTCTAAGTAGTTGCTAATAAAAGACTGATATCTGTAGGCAATACATTTTAAAGGACTTACTAGTTGCTGTTTATTGTACGCAACTTATAATTTAACAAGGGTTACGTTGAAAGGTGTAGGAAACCACCTCTTCAATGATTCACTGAAATCTTCACACAGGTTCTTTTTGTGTTTTGAAAAGTGGTTTAAAAGTAGCTAGTCCGAGGGTTGTGTCTGCAGAAGCTTGTAGCTTATGTAAGCTTATTAGCTATCCCTAAATTTTTCACTGAATTCGTAAGTGAAAAATTCAGTCAAACCCAAAATACCAGAGCATGTATGTGATTTGCTGTTAGTTCTAGTCTTCAGTCACCCTGTGTATTTTAAGCTTAACTGATCCTGTTTTTAACAAACATACCAAGGGCATGAATTATATGAATAAGCAAAAGGCATCAAAATTGTTATTTTTATCTGTATAATAGACTAAAGCTGCATAGTCAGTTGTCATGGATTCTCAGTTCTGTTTTCTGGAGTCGACCTTAGGTAGTGTCATTTAGAAAAGTTTCACTCCATTGTCTTGGAGTATTGATTGATGGTTACTTGAATGACTGTACAGAAAAAAAAAGGTGACATTGAGATTTCACTGCTTTGGAAACAATTCAGAAGGTGAATTTTCAATGTAGTTTTCAAGCATGCAGCCTGAAGAGCTGTAAGAAGGTGGGAGAAGGGAGAAAATTGCATACATTTGTGCAGACACGTTACCTCTTTTTCCAAGTTGTGCTTAATTATGTTTCCTGCTCTCATTTTTATGTGTATTGTCTTTCAGTAATGAAATTGTTTAACCTATATACAATAGGAGGGAAAAGAATATTGAACAGACTGTTGCCAGTGAATTATTGAAGTCCATGATGATTGTATGTGTTTCAAGATATGTTTATATGATGGTTCTGGTAGTGTAGTACATAAGGTTTTACTAAGTGAGGTTTGCTAAACTTCTTTCCACAGTCAGCAACTGTACAAAGATTTTTCTTGATTCTAATTAATTCTTTGTTTTCACATGCTTGCCTTTGCCTAGCTGTAGTAAACCTGAAATAAAGCTCAACTATTCAGTGTGTTCAGTTCAATGAAAGAGCAAAAAGAAATAATTGAACTCTGATTTGTTTTCATATACATGTCGTAATGGTTGTCAGTATCTATATTGTGAAGAGGAAGATCTTTTTGTTTTTCTGTTGTTCTCTGGAAAATTTAAATATAAGGTTCAGTGTGGTAATTCACTCAACTGCAGAGAGCTCTTTAAAGCTATTGGGTTTTTTTTCAAAAAAAAACTTTAAGGGTTTTTTTGCCTGTTTCAATGGCTGTGGTAGAAATGTTTAAATTGTACAGCCTTAAAGTTACAAAATTTCTCATACTGGTCAGGTTATCAATACAGAAGGCTTAACTGTAACAAATCAATACAATTCAGCAGTGAAAGTTTTAGCTGAGTTACTGAATCCTGACTGTATTCTGTGAAATGAAGGGGACAAACCAGAACATTTCTTTCCAATAGGATCCACTGAAGTAGAAATTAGGGGGGAGAGATTGTACAAAAGTGAGAAATCCTGCTCAGAATGTACTATTATAAAATCAAATCACATGGAAAAATTGAGGTTTAGTATCATCTGGTCCTGTAGATATTTGCAAACCTAACTTGTACTGTCATGTTTCATAAAATTAGATCATTGATCCCTGATGTTACTCGTGTTCTTATGAGAACTTGTACTGGATTGTTTGTGCTTCTGAAAATGTATAATTCGCTGACTAATTTAAAAAAACCTGTCATTTCTCAGTGGCCCTGATTTAGCAAAATGTGAGTATATATAAATATAAAATCTATAACAATTAGTAAATATGTGTATATAAAACTAAGTAAAAATATTCACAATTATATATTTATATATAAAATATATAAAGCATAACGCAGCATTTTTATTTTTTTTAAAAGCCGGTCTCTGAGAGATAAAGGTTAAGATCCATTCCTGTATTACTGCTGAAGATCAGATTTTTTTGCTTTTTTCAACTGAAAAAAATTTTCAGCAGGGTCTAAATCAGGATTTTCAAATGCTTCTTTGTACTATTCCTTTCTGAAGTTGAGTTTAGAGTTTTATGAGGAATATATGTTATCAGAATGATCTGTCTGAAGAACACATTTTGACACAGAGTAATGATATTTTCTCAATTTTCTGTGCATTAAAAATATTAATCACTGTAAAAGTTGGTCTTTACATCATAAAAAGAAAATTGTATACATACAATTTTTAAACTTTTTTTAAGGATTTTTTATTATCTTGTTCTTTATGTAATTGAAATCTTGACAATTATAAAAGCAATTTTGTGTGATTTTGCTGTGCTGTTTGTGGTAATAATTTGGTTTTGTATTAATATACTAAATGTTGAAAAGACAAATGTAATTATTGTTCTGCTGTGAAACTAAGAGGGTATTTATTTTCCTTTTTTTTTCTGCTTCTCTGCCTTTCTGTCCATCTGTTTTTATTTCACATACCTTACTCTTGGCAACAAGGCTCTTTAGTAAGCTTCTCAGCCTTATAATATAGATGCAGGTAAATTTGTGAACACTTGGTAGGATAATCCTTCCTGAGCCTAAAAGTCAGCAGTTTATTCTCCAAGAGAGAAGAGTTGGGAATTGAAGGTAGACACATTATTACCATTTCAACATGTAGATTACTAGAAGATTATGAATCAAAAGTGTTAAAAATGAAGGTAAGTTAAAAAAGAAAGAATTCAGGAGGAGATATGGAAAAATATATAATATAGATTAGCTAATAAAAAAACCTTTCCAGATAAAGAGAAAAGGTATTAGACATTTACAGAGCAGTGAGCTAGAAGACAGCATGAAGGAAGTGAAAGAAATAAAACTGGGAATGAAATTAACTTTGTCAACAACACTGTATGTTCACTTGGTATGAAATGGATAGATGAGGAAACAGACATGAAAGTATTGCTATAGGCATATGGTAAATGGTAACTAGGACTGTATGAAATGTGTCAGTTCCAGAAATGCTAACAAGAAGCATGCAAGTTTAGTTTTGTGCCTGGTGAATGAAGGAGTAGTGGTAGATGATGTGGTATAGGTTGGCCGAAGTGAGGACTTTCTGACCTCACCCTTTCAGAATGAGATTAAGTCACATTTTCTTCTGTGCCTTCTGCTGCTCCTGCTGTTTTGGTCATGTTACTTTGTCCTCTGGGCTCCTCTAGTGATTCCAGATCTCTTTTCTTTGGAATTCATGTTGCTGGTTCCACTGTCTCCTTCATGTTCCTAGGTAAACCTTTCTCTGGGTATTTATTTACTTGTGCGATTTAACTCTACAATGCCTGATAGTGCTGTTACTTTTTGCTTGTTTTTCCCTCCAGTTCCAAACAAATATATCTGGATCTTACTTTCCTTGAATCACATGATTTTTAATTGGTGCATTAAAAAAAGAAAAAAAGAAAACCCCAGATAATAACCTTATATGGAATCTAGCAGGTTTTTTAATTAAAGCCACTCTTTCCCCCTAATTTTCTGGTAACTGGTTACCTATTTGTTAATTTCCCAAGTATACGACCAGTACCTCTGATCTCTAGCAGCCTTGCTTGCAATTCTGGAAAAAATGCTCATTTAAAAAAAACCCAAACTTCTAAAAATAGGTATTAGTAATTGTCCAGAAATAATTTAATGTCTTAATAGAATATATCCCTTTTTCATCTTAATCCACTGTTTGTTCATCTTCTGTAAAATTCTAATATTCAGTTCTGTAAGAGAACTTTTAGGTAAATTAAATGATGAATTATTTTTCCCTTATTGTACTAAATTTGTTTTCTGATAATGTAACTGAGATAAAATTTGAGAATGTTGATGTTAAATTTAGCAGTATTTACAAAGTTTTACTTGTATAACATGGTATGTGCACAGTAACATTTCAGAGGGACGAATATTTTTTGTGAGTGGTACTTACCTGAGCTTTATATTCTGTCATGTCTCTCTCCATTAGGCAAATATTTATATATTTTTCTTTCTGTTAATATCCTCAGTGAAACAAAACTAAATGGAATTCTGATTAACACATTTGTCATAGGACATGTAGCCCTGAGGTTGCTGGGATTTCTCTGTGAAGGGAGGATATGGTGGACTGAGGTTGATTGAGTTTCCTGCAGCTGAGGGTTTTCTTGTCAGAATGGAAAAAGCTCTGGTTTAAAGCTGAATCCCAAATAAAAGCTCACTGCAGTGGCTTGATAAGAGCTCCTACAGGCTGCTCCCTTCCCTGCAGTATGGTGGTAAAAGCCTGAAATACTACAGTCATTATCCCAGTCTAACTCACCTCTGATTTTCACTCTCTGCCTTCTTTTGTCTGCAGAGAGTAAATGAAAGTTATATGAATGATATATGGTGGTAAAGTGGTAAAACTTTTTTTAAAAATCGGATTAATTCTGATTTTTTGAATAAAATTACTGAAATGCTCACAAGAGATAATTAACTAAGGGTGGTTATCAAAACTAAGCCCATTTTGGTTCTCTGGTCTGACCAGAAGTTTAGTACTCAGAAATAAGGGGGATTTCCACACTGCCAAGTGGAATTAAGTGTATTAAAAAAGATAAATAACACTTCAGCTGTTCAGTCCTTGAAATTTTCTAAGGAGTTTAAAAGTCTCACAGGAAAACAAGATGGGAATTTAATATCACACTGAGAGGAAAATTAAGGAGACATAAAATTGTAATGACTGTGATCCTCAAATGAATTGGTAAATCTGAGTCAAAACAAATATTTTAATACTCATGAAATAATTTTTTCGAAATAGAATAAAAAACAGTTCTACATATAAAATGTGTAATGAATTTATACTGACTCTTTTCAAATTATTTTAAAAGTTTTTACAGTAATTTCACATGACAGTAATTGTTTTCAGGTTTTGAGTATTTTAAAAACCTCAGAAATTTTTAGTTTCATGTTATATGTTCTGGGAGGAACTCTGCTTTTTATTCAGATGCAAATCTACATTGATAAAGCACATGGGAGCCTCTGTATATTAATGTGTTGGATTCTCAGAAAGTAGTGCACTGGAAAAGTTAATTTAGATTCAAGGGAAGGATACTACTCCTTACTGTTCCCAAAGTTGTCATTCACTGAACATCAAATACCTACGACTTCTTTCCTTGTTAGGGCCTGTTGTGAAATGTTGCCCATTGTCACATCAGTGTAAAAACTGCCACCAGCTCCAGCAGAGCCAGTATTTTTTCTGTTGCATCAAAAGGAGTTTGCAATATTTCCAGTAAGTTACTGAAAGCTGTAATAATAGAAAACCCAAAACCACTACTAATAAGATGCCTGCTAATGAAGTCATTTCTAGTACGAAGTCTCATCCCCGTTTCATAGAAACCCATGCCTGATTAACTGAGTTTCAAGTCATTTGTCAAATAATTGTGAAAATGTTCTTAACTGCAAGCCTGTTCCTAACCTAACACAAGAAGAGTGACTGACACTGAACCCCCAAAGTATTTTCATTTGCTGCCTCCATGCAGAAACTGTAGTCATCAGCTAAACTGTGATTTTTCTCCAGTACCCCTCACTAAACCATCCTTGCTGCTAAGAGCATGATGAACATGAGCACATGCACTGATCCTTCCTGATTTATTTTATTTCTATAAAAAAGTTGTAGATGACACATGTAATCATACTGATACTCTGTATGTTTATTCTGTTTATATTGTAGAGTATCAGTGGGGACCTAATGTCCATCTTCTACACAGTGATAAAACAAATATACGATGCTGCTTTATGGATGCGATACTAGTACTCTAACTTGTATTTTTTTGTAAATATTCAGAAGGTGACACAGGCAGAGTTACAGAAATTTCTCACTGTTTGTTTTCCAAGGCCAGTAAAAGAATCACTCTATCATAATTTGAGTATTTGTACCAGTATTCAGATAAGATATTTTAAAGAAAACAAGGGGCTAGTGGCATCCCTGCCGTGTTCTGGTAAAGGCACTTCTAATGCAGTTCTGTCCCACTGAGTTGAATTTATTTTGACTTTTGGCAAGCCAATCAAGAAAACAAGGGACAAAAATCCAGTAATACCATGAGCACTGGGAAGCCCAAGACTATCCAGGTATCAGTCTCAGGGTCTTCAAGGCCCCAGACTTTTGTCTTTGCTAGTAGTCATCTGGGATGAAATCTCAAGGCCAGAGTATTTTTATGTTTTTAGTTTTTGATTTGTATTTTTTTTCTAATATGTAGTTGAAAAACTGTCTTCACGTGTCAACTTAATTCTTCTTTTCCACCTTCATGTAGCTCTTGTTTGTGTACTAATATTACTGATTGTTTCTTGTTTCAGCTATTTGTACAAGAATGAAATCCAGTCAATTGACAGGCAAGCATTTAAAGGACTTGCCTCTCTAGAACAACTGTAAGTGCCTTTTCTCTTCTGTGCTGTCATCTCCATGGTTCCCCTACAGAGGAAAAGTGCACGCCTTGATCCGTACATCCTACCTGCATGCTCTGCATGTCTGCACTCCCTGGGTTGGGCAGAGAGCCCAGTAATCATTTGCATGTGAAAAAACCACAGTTGATCTTTGTGTCAAATTCCTCATTTCTATGTTTGTCTTTTATTTGTGATTTGCATTCCTGATGTCCCTATACATTGTTACATAGCTTTGACAAAGGAGAATTATTGTGGAAAATGTTGAAAACTAATGTGCATTGCTTAGAGATAGATTCTGCTTTCATTTCTGTAGGTTTTATGTCACAATTCCTTTGACTGCAGTAGTTGCTTTGTTTTATGCAGCATAAGCTGAATTAGCCTCTTGAAGTTCAACCCAGTTTTGTTATACTTTGAAACAATAATAGATTTTTAAATAAAAACCTTGCTATTATTTATATGTGTTAATCATTTCCATAAATAGATGTTTAAAAAGAAAGGAAGTTCATAATTTGCACTGTAGATGTTTCAGTAATGTCCGCCAGAAAGATTGATTAAAATCAAACTTCTTTTCCTGTATAATGAAAAATGATTTCTACTGAAAAAAATGAAGAATGCAGTCCTAAGCATGACAATACCCAGTTGTATTGATTCCATTAAGTTCAACTATATTTTGTTTTATAATCACTATAGGAGAGACACTGAAGTGCTGGCATAAGTCCAGAGAGGGGCAGTGAAGCTGGTGAAGGGGCTGGAGCACAAATCCTGTGAGGAGCAGCTGAGGGAGCTGAGGTTGTTTAGTCTGGAGAAATGGAGACTCGGTGGAGACCTTATTGCTCTCTACCACTACCTGAAAGGAGGTTGTAGTGAGCTGGGGAGTGGTCTCTTCTCCCACTTGTGTAACAAGTGACAAGACAAGAGGAAATGGCCTCAAATTGCACCTGGGAAAGTTTAGATTGGATATTAGGAAAATTTTCTTTATGGAAAGGGTGGTAAAGCATTGAAACAGGCTGCCCAGGGAAGCAGTGGAGTCACTTTTCCTGGAAGTGTTTAAGAAAGGATTGGACGTTGAGGGTATGGTTTAGTGATGAACGTGATAGTGGTGCTAGGTTGATGGTTGGACTTGAAAATCCTAAATGTCTTTTCTAGCCTTAACAATGCTATGATTCTATGATCAGAAAGCATTGCTCTGCATTCATCGTGGTAATGTTTAGAAAAAGGAAAAAGCTGTAAATGTAGTTGTTTCACAGTTTGACTACCTAGTAACAGTAGTAAACCAATGAGTTTTCTAGTGTATAAACTGGGGGCTGAATGTAAAGTTTTAAACTCCTGAAAGGTGTCAGTGTATTGCAAGTTTTCTCTACATACCAGTTTCCTTGGTACTATAAACCTCTAATGGATATTAGTAGACACAGAGTATGTATGAAATAAAATGACACTTCGTATCGGTACAAAATCATGCTCATTTTAGAGTGCAATAAATGCTTTCTGAAGGAAGAGTTTCTATATAAAACAGAAGTGTTAATTATAAAAGATATATAAATATGTAATTTTTTTCCTTAATGCCTTTCTCTTCCTCCTCCTTTTACTCTAGAAATTATTACTGCACCATATTACACCAATTGGTAGGGCTTACTTGCATGCTAATAGCAATACTTAATTTCTTTGTAGGATTTGGAATACTGAAGCCCATTTATTGAATTACTGATGTTTCCAAAATAATGTTCTTCCCCATGCCACAAGCCTTATATGCTCCAAGTGGCAACATTTGTCCTTTTTTCTTTTGTTCTTTTTTCCTGTTGATCTATGTTATGACCGAAAAACATAAATCACTTTGAAATATTAGCACCTTCTGAATGCACTTTTCCACTATGTGGCAGTTAAGACTCTCTGCCTATGGTGATATCCCACTGTATCAGCTTAAGCTCAAACTTCTGGGATATCAACATTATTCAGTAGGAAATTAAGTTTCAAACTCAGGGTTTGAGTCTCATCTCTAGTGGGGAAGTATGGAAATGGAGCCTGGGACAGTCACTGCTCATTGCCTGCCCATGTGTCATGGCAGCACCTGTAGCTGCTGGGGGATGGAGCAGGTACTTCCCCACTGCCCGCAGCAGAGCTCACTGCTTTTTAGAGCTCTTCTTCTTCTCTCCTAAACAGAGAACTTGGCAGGAGGGAAAATGGGAGCACATGAAGCCAGTGGCAGGCATGGAAATAAATTTAATGAGGAGTACTCTTTGAGATTTTTAGTTTGTAAGAGATTTGGCATTTATGCATCTTTAGCATAAAAATATGTTCTGACTCTACAGGGTCTGTTTTATCACGCTATCTTTGGAGAAGAACTGCTAACAAGACAAGAGTAACTCTTGGCAAACAAGTTCTCAAGTGTCTTAATTTCTATTTTAAACTATATTGACTACTAAGTTGATGTTTCTGCATTTGAGGTCTCTGTGGCCTCAGGGTATCAAACACATTTTGCTACTGGTTGTGTTAACTCAGCCAAATGCTCTTCTCAGTGCTCAGCAGAGTTCTCAGAAGTAGACACTGTGGACCACATTTCAGGGAAAGACTTGTTTCATAGCAATTTCTTCTGCTCCAGTGAAGCAGAATTCAACTGATAGTTGTTTTTTAAAACACACCTGAACAGCAAAGCAAGCGCATTTCTGGTGGTTGTTGTTGTTGTTAACAGAAACTAAGTGTAATTAAATTTAGGAGGCCTCTTGCATGTATAAGGCACAAAAACCCCCAAGTATTTACTGCAGCTGGCAGGTTCCTCCTTAAACCTCTGCGGCAGAATTCTTAGCTGCTGATGTAGTCAAAATAGCTTTTCCTTTGGAAAGTTCTGCCAAGGGAGTAAGATCTTTGAATCAGATCTTGAAACCTGTTTGTGCTAGGACAAATTCTGAAGAAAAATTGGCAGGTTTAGATACTTGAACACATTGAACCATACATATTTCGTCACCTAACTTTTCACCTGTAGCTGGGCATGAAGGGAGAGAGTCAGCTGATGAAAAGCAGCTGCTTAGTACCAGTTTAGACACTGTTAAATCTGCAAGACATATGTTTGGGTCTGGCAAAGGCAGCAGAAAGCTGCAGGAAACTTACATTTTTTCAGAGCAGCAGCCGGAAGGCAGACAGAACACCCAAAAGGCAAGGAAGGCTGCCTCTGTGTGCTTGGGCTTAGACAACTGCTCTGTGTCTCTGTGTGCCTGTGCTTGATAACTGAATCCTACCTGAAATGTCACAAATACCCTGCTTGAGAGGTCATGAGTTTGGATCCCAGTATATAGCTCTAAATGGAGTCTATTTCCAGATGTGTATACATTGCTTTTCTTCCAAATATCTGGCGTATTTCTGAGATCTCAGCTTATGAGTTGTATGTATCAGGGACAAGAAGTGTACTCTCCAGTATTTAACTAGTGGGGTCCCCAAATACTGATGGAATTATTTAAATCTCTTTACCTAATCCTACTTATGCATTTTCTTTTAACTTTCATATTAACACACTAATTTTGCTCTTTATAAGCTGTTATTAGTTATGATGTAGTTTATGAACATATACACATATTTAGGAGGAATTAATAGACAAAAACATTAACTAACATATAGTGATGCAGTTTGTTATACTAAGTTTATTTTCCTCAATTCAATTTTCAGTATTTTTGAAATGTTGCTATTTTTCATCATGTTTTATACTACAAGTTCCTGATTTTTGCATAACTGTATGGCAGCAGTTATGCACATTTAACATTAACTAATCTGTATAAAGTTGCTGCTAAAACTATCTATGGGAAAGAATAATGAAAGAGAATTAATTAATAAACAAACAAGCAAACCCAAAACATATGACAGGCCTTGAGAAGTATATCCTTATTATTCTACAATAAGATCAGCTAGGGACAACAAACTGGAAACAGATACTCATCTAGCCTTATTTTAAAAGTCTTCAGAGAGGATTCCATAATCTCCTTAAGTATCCTGCTCCAATATTTTATATCATTACCACAACATACATTTAAATCTTTTTTCCTTGTGGTTTAAGGCTGCTACTTCTTGTCCCTGAGCAGGGAAAGCTCTTTGATAAATGTGAAAAATATATGTTTGTACATTCTCTTTCAAATAATCAAAATGGCAAACATGCTGTTTGAATATTCAGAACATAGATTATACTCAGTTAATGGGTTAGTAAGTACTTCCCCAAAGATGTGATAATATTATTAGAAAAAGAACAGTTGGCATATATGATAAAAGTCCTCCCCCACAAAAAATACAAATCTACATAAGATACAGTCCTAAATTTAGTGCTGTGTTAAAATGCCACTGGGACTGAATTTTACTGTAAATTTTTGTCCTACAAGATTAATAATAAGAAAGAAAATCTAAAACATGCTTATTTGAGAAAATCTTTATTTTCCTCTCAGTGTGTTTCATTTGAACTTGTTTCCCCTATAAGTATTTCCTTTCCTTCTGTTTAATTCTTGATAGTGAGTTTAGAATTAAAACCGAAAGACATGTAGGTATTTAAAAATCACTCTTGCATGCTTTTTCTTTCAATTTCCATTCTGAAAGTCTTTTTAATATCTAATTTATTACATGATACTAATATTGTCAGTGTTCTGTACTCTGAACATTAAAGATGCCTATAAAGATATGCCAATGTGAGATTATTTCCTGAATATGATTACCTTTAAAGTGAATTTTAAATCCAAGAGATTATCATATTAATTAAAATATTAAAATATACTTTTACAAAACATTAATGTACTACATAGAAGAAAATAATAGAAGTGATAAACTCAAATGATAAAAGAGGATTAAAGTGTAGGTCATAATGCCAAGTATTTTCTATTCTCTTTATTGTAGACTTACAATGCAATCTGGTTTCTGCATCTATTTATTTTGAATTACATTTGGTAATTCTTTTGGCCAGATATTTAACATCTTGTTCTATTCATAAATTGCATGATAAGTTGCTAAGGACTTTTTTAGGGCATAATTTAAGACCTGCAAAACCCAACTAACTTGTGTAGCCCAACTACTATGAAGCAGTTAAGAGTATTTTTCAGCTGGATTTCATGCTTTGATTTTTTGAGCTGCTTGAGAGAGTGTGGTATCTGATGAGGTAGAGTTAACTGTTATAATGTTCTTCAGCATCTGAATTATTGTATTTGTATCTGTGATGATGTGAGCTAGTAAACAAGGCAAGGTTTATAGCAGAAATATTTTTTAAATTTGTTTGGAAAAACAAGGTGAGTTTTCAGGCTCATAAGGTATTTATTACATCTGTAATTTTAATAGTCTTGATTACTAAACAGACATTATGGGCTGCTGCTTTAGCAATGTATACACTACTTAAACCAGCTGAGAGAGGTGTTCTTTTTCTCACTTTCTGATTTCACCTCTGATTCGTGGCCCTGAAGAAGGGGTTATGTGCCTCAATGTGTCTGCTTTTACCAATGTTATTTGTTGTTCTAATAAGAGGTGCCTACAAATCTTGCCTTGTCAGTGCCAAAGAAGTACAAGAGATTAATTTATTTGGAATATAAAGACATGTGTTTGCAAGGTGCTCATGAGGCATGAAATTGCAAGTAGAATTAAGAAAGTCAAAAAAGAAAAATCACTTCTGCCTGCAAAAGAAGTAGTGTATGTAATTTTTTCCAAAATCAAGGTTGCTTCAGGAATAACAAACCCTATAGTTGTGCCTGGCTTTTCCCTTCTTCCTCTTTCATTGCAGTGATCCCCACCTTGCCTTGCCCCCTCCCAAATGCTGCTGATGCTGGAAGGTGGATGAGCAGAGCCCTGGCTCCTGGCAAGCTGTGCCTGCCCACCTCATGGCTGGGCCATGCCCAGTCCTTGTCCTGCCAGTCCTTCCTCACTGAGGTCTCTCTTCTCTCTGCTGGCAGATCGAATGAACCTTGCAGGAAATAGCTGCCTTTGAGATCTCTCTCTTTAATTTAGAAGAAATCACCCTGTATTTTCAAAGAGGAGATGAAAACTGGCAGTCACAGCATGGTGATGCAGTTCTTGATCCCTTATGCTAACAAGACCATACTCTATGCTCAATATACTCCGTGGCCATGCGTTGCACTGGCAGTAGGCAGACTTGACACTCTGATGTGCTTGATCATGCCTGTGCTGATTTATTGGCTTTTTCTGTGGTCCCCATTCACTGCTCCCTGGCATCACTTGCTGGCTCACACTTGACCTGGGAGGTTGCCAGGCACGTGCCTGGCTTCCCTCTGCGTGTGCCTTCCAGGGCTCCCTGCAAGGGCTTGGCCAGAATCACCGCTTCTTCCCGCTCTCCTCTCTGTGCAGCCGCCACTTGGCTCAGCACAGGCGAATCCCCATGTCCTTGCCCTTTTCATGCTGAGGGATTGATTTTTCAGGAGATACTGGGCTCTGAGTTGTTCTCACTGTTTTTAAATGACGGGCTTTTTTGTTCTTCAGACCACAGTGATTTCTGTATATGCACATTCTCCAGAGGTTCCTGAGTTTGTCAGAGGTCAAATAGGAAACTTGAGGAGTTTTGAATACATTGGATATAATCAGGATCTAAAGTCTATAAATCATTTTCACACTTCCTTGTGCCATTCTTATCTATTACATCTTGTTTCCTCATCTGCAAGGTTAAGGAGTATCTCCGCAATATAGTTGATGCTGGAATGATCCTGCCTTTGCAGTCCATTTCCACAACAGTTAGAGATTAATTGTCTAATTGTCTTATGTTAACTTTCTCAGTTTTACAGGATTAATAGCTGTGTAGATGTATTGTTGTGTAGTATTAATAGCTTGCATAAGCATCAACAGAGCATCAAACAGCACCAATTGCTGGGAAGCCCTTTGTCTAAAGTCAAATTAGTCAAACTTCGGTTCATATTGCAAATTCGGTTTTGAGAGCATTCACAGCTTTAAATGCCAGTGTTCATGGACTAGAGAAGGTTACTTCTCAGCATCTTTTGAAATTTTCACTCACTGAAATGAAAACATTTGTCCATGAAAAATGTTGTTCTGCTGGAAACTGCAAATGTTTTCTAAATAACCTGTAACATTTTTCCTATTAAAAAATAGTAATTTTCTTCTTTCAATAAATTTTTTCAAGCATGCATACAATGAACATCAGACCTGGCAAAAGAGTGTTCAAAGTGTTATCTCCAAAATCCCCAAAGCAATGTTTGGGGCTTTTTGCTTATATATGTACACACACATGCACTTAATGTAGTGATCTGCAAACCCTTCTTTGTTTGTCATGTCTTTTATTTCTCAGAGTCAAGTATGAGATTCAGATGTCAACAGAAAAATGCTGCTACATCACTATGGCCATTTAGATCTGTAAACAGCATGGAAACAATAAATTCTTTAAAATATTTCACCTTCATTAAGAAAATTGTTTCAGTATTTTTCTTTTTGTTTAACGTATTTTCAGGTATCTACACTTTAATCAAATAGAAACGTTGGAACCTGAATCCTTTACTCATCTTCCAAAACTTGAAAGGCTGTAAGTTTGTTTTTCTTGGGGTAAGATTCAGAAGACAGCTTGCTTCCTTGTTTGAATTAAATCAAGTGTTTAAAACTAAAAATAATATTTTTATCATTGCCATAGATTGTTTTTAATTCAGTTTTTTTACTGTAACTACTACATAGTCTTTCCAAGAACACTTTTGTGAGGCTGACCTTAGAGGCAAGGCAGAAGTGAGCATTGCCTGTGGTATATTTTTCTTTTGCAAAACTATTTCCCAAAGATCTGTGATCAATGTTTGTCCTAAAATAAATGTTGTGAATGAAGAACTGGACAATTTATTTGGGACCCTTTTTTAAAAATTTCTCATTTGAATATTTATGAACTCCCTTGTGGTTACTTATGGCTTCTTTTTCCCTCCATGGACACACCCAAGTACACCTTGGAGGCCATTTAAAGAATAGCAGACAATGAGTGCTGAACAGGTTAAATTTTTTTTTTCTAAAATTTGCTTAGATTACTTTCTCTTGAAAACCTTCCAGACGAATGTAAATGAAATTGATGCATCACAAAATCTGAATTATTACATGCGTATTTCTGTGTTTTTATCAGGTTTTTGCATAACAACAGAATAGCTCATTTGATTCCTGGAACATTTAGTCACTTAGGATCTATGAAGAGACTGTAAGTAAATTGAATTATTATTGAAGTAATGAAATCTTAAATAACCCAATTAGACTGTATCTCCTCTTGCAATATTTGTCTTCCTTGCAAATGCCTTTTATGGTGTAATTGTTTTAAATATTAAAAAAAATTTTTAACTGTACTCCAGTTGTTTATGCGCATAGATTGAGAACATTGTTTCATATCTATTTTCTTTAGTTACTGACTAAAGTTTATTTCCTATATTGGGATTATTTATAATCATTGTTTTATAGACTAAATAATATATATGGATTGTTCTTTGTGCAGTAAAAATAATACTCATTCTTCTAATAAAAACTACCAGAATGCCTATAAGCAAGTAACCATCACCTGTATGGCATCACCTGTTGGCCATTGTCTATATTCACAGATAAAGGTGTTGCTCCATGTACAGAACCATGCTGTTCTTAGCAAAATGGTTGAGGCTTGCTAACAGAACTGTGGCTGCTCCTTGTTTTGTGCAGGCGTTTGGATTCAAACGCTCTTCACTGCGACTGTGAAATCCTGTGGCTGGCGGAGCTGCTCAAGACGTACGCAGAGTCGGGTAATGCTCAAGCAGCAGCTACCTGTGAGTATCCACGGAGGATCCAGGGGAGATCAGTGGCCACGATAACACCAGAAGAACTGAACTGTGGTGAGTTTGCCACTTCCTGATGGCTTCTTTAATGGGTTGCATGTACCTAAACTGTATTTTTTTGGAGGGTTAGAATTTACTGTTCTATTTCGTAACACTGACCACCTCTGGTTAATATTGGTTATTTCCAGAAATCTCTCTGTGTTCCTTCTCTGTCTTTGTGTGCTTCTGACAGAAGTGATTGCTTTTACCCTTCAGCCAGTCTTTAAAGAAACAAATAATAACCATGTTTGAAATTTCCCCTTGAAGAACTAAAGGTGATTATCCTGAAAGAATTTATTTTTCCCTCTTACATTTCAGTTCTGGTCATAACAGGATTGTCAGCTAGGGTCTATGGTGTTGCATTAATATTATTTGGTGTCCTTTCTTCCCATCTATACCAGGGAAAGGAAAGAAAGAAGCTTTACTGAATTGCTCCTGATGACACAGTTCTTGCCTTTAAAATTTTTGTTGATGTTGTAGGAATTGGGGTTGGGCCACTGAATTTTTTTTTTTCTCAACTGTAAGGAGTGCCCCACACAGGCACTGAAGTCCTCTGTCACTGAGGATTAATGGACAAGCACCTTTGTAATCTTTATGTTTGCCTGTATTCCTTCACCCTAGGGGTGCAAATGCTTGGCCCCATGGGCACCCTGGGTCTTGGCCCAGCACCTCTTGTGTTCTGAAATCAAAATGCAGATTTCTCATCAAGCTATGGGCATTTGCCTGCCCTCCCATGTAATGAAGCCAAGGTATAAAATAAGTAAATTGGCCTTTTGGTTATGTGTTGGATATAACTCTGATCGTGAGAACTATGACCGTAAGTATCTACAAGGTTCTTGAAAAAGGTGGTACAAAGGGAATTTTGTGCAAGAATAATGCACATGGCATCCTAACAGCTCTATGCACATCTAAGAAGCCTGAATATGGAAACTGCAGGAAGCAAGCTGTACAAATTATTCTGTGAGGCGGATTATGCACTGATACTTATCTAGAGGAAGTTATTTTAAATGGCACTTGTGCTTGCTGCTTTAAAGGTTTTCCTTCATAGGCAATTTGAGTCTCTGTTCAAATAAATAAAACAGCCGCTTTAGAACCTGATACAAATTGGCACAATCTATTTCTAGTCTGCTAAAAGGTCCTAAGGAACAATGAAGGAGGTCAGAAATCCCACAGTCGCTTTTGCACAGGAAAAAGTGTATTTAATCCTAAGCATATATATATTTTAAGTTGAAATATTTGTGAAAAATATTTTTTACAAGATGTATGGAAATATTTTTGCTTACCAGTTTTTAGTAGTTTTTAAGTAAGTAAGAGTTCTTTGTATGTTTTATTGTTGATATAGAGAGGCCAAGAATTACATCAGAGCCTCAGGATGTGGATGTTACCTCAGGGAATACAGTGTACTTCACTTGCAGGGCTGAAGGCAATCCTAAACCAGAAATTATATGGCTTCGAAACAAGTAAGTTTAAAAGAGGAAGAGAGAAACTTGATGTAAGTACATTTGCCTGTATGTGTGTACATTCTGGGTGCATGCCCATGTGCTGTATATGCTAATATATGAAACAGTTACAGCAAAAACATGTTATAATTAAAATAAGCATATGAAGTAGCAATGGCCCATATCTTTTTTATTGGTAATTCTAAACACTTAAGAGCTGGTAACTAGAAAATATTATTACTCTAATAATATTTGAGAGATGTTCAGCTGCAGTATACCTGCGAAGCTGCTCACGCCTGTAATACTAAATAATTTTTTATGTAAGTATCAGGCAATCCACTGTGTACATGTTGCATGTACAGGCTGTGGATTACTTAGCATTTGCATATCTTTTGGGGCGGAGCAAAAGCCACTTTTTTTTAAGGACTCCAGCTAGATACAATTAAAGTTTCAGAGAATGTCTTTCTGGAGCCCTAGCTTCTTAGAGGTAGCTTGCCTCCAAGGTGTAGCTCTGTCCCAGGAGAAGAGAGAGACATCAGTATTCAGGCTCCTTAAACTGGTTACATGGAGGGCAGAGAAGTCCTTATATCATAAGATTGTAGTGTAATTCGGGTTGGAGGAGGTCTCCAGTGCTGGAGGAGCTCTCTATTGCAGCCTGCTGCTCAAAGCAGGATTATACCAGGTTGCTTTATCCAGATGGGTCTTAAAAAGCCTCTAAGGGTGGAGATAGCACAAGTTGTCTGGGCAACCCATTGCATATCTTTTCCTCACCACTTAGAAAATGAGGGGAAAGTTCTATAAAGGATGACTATCTTTCAACAGCCCAAGGGCCAGCCTGCTGCAGAGTGGGTGCTCAGGCTGTGCCCAGAACCTGGCTCCCTCCAGCAGCACTGGGCACAGCCCAGCTGAACCAGCCTTGGGCCAGCACATTGCCCCCCTTAAACTGATGTGAGCTTACAATGGACACATGAACTGTGAGTTTACCATCAGCGAATCAGACTTTGGCTTAATAATACTCTTATACAAATGGAGAACCTGACCTGGAACATAAATTCCCTTACAGTTTATATAAAGCATTTTAGTTTGTTAGTTGCTGATAAAAAGGCATGGCGTAGAGTCCTGGTTCTATGTCTTTCTGCTGATGTCAGTGAGACCCCCATGTGCAGCAGAGGTACAGCATTTATGAAGTACGTCAAGAACATGAACTTGAATGGTATAATTATTTCATGAAAATTTTCTCTGGCTCATGTACTTTTTATAATACACAAAGAAAACTTATTCAGAATACACATGGGTTTTAAGGAGAAATTTGAGCTTGGGGTGAGGGATTATTGACTCTGGCTTGTTTCCTGGCTGCATGAATGAGAGCAAAGCTCTTTGCAAAGTAGTTGAATATGGCAAGATTTCAGTCAAAAGCCATTGACCTGTTGAGCAATATGTTGAATAGATCAATAAGGCTGGGTTTTGGACATAAGAGGTGTGATCTCCTCCCTCCTCTGTGCTTTCTTCATCATGTAGTGAGGGATGGACTGAGAAACAGTTCCTTTAATAAAACCCCATAAGACTTAGTTAACATCACAGAAACTCATCCATGACGTAGCCTGAAGACATGATCTTAACTTATATTTTAAACCAGTACAAATTAGAATCAGGTTTATTAGTGCTCCTAATCCAGGCAGAGGTTGGCACAAAGATGGCTTTATAGCATCTAACCTCTCTCCTAGTAGAAAGTATCTTGAATATTGAACTTGCATGGCATACTTCCAATGGAAAAAGTTTAAACTGTTTTGCCAACTAGAACAGCCATTTAAAGACCAGGTATGTGGATTTTGTTCACTTCTTTCCCTGTAAGCCTTTCCTCATAAAATTATTTTGGCTTTTCTTTTTGAAGATATAATACATGCATAAGCAAAGTTGTTTCCTGTATTGTTTTTCCTCTTCTTCTCTTTAGGAGAACATTTAAAATTCTGTTATCTTATAACAAAGTAAAACTTTTTTTCCCCCCTGCAAGTTATTTTGGGTAATTTATCTCCTGGTTTTTATTATTTGGCAGTTTTCTGCACTTGTGATTTAAAGGTTTAACTCTAGCAGATCCTTTTCTTCTTAGTAATGAGCTCAGTATGAAAGAAGATTCCCGTCTAAACTTGCTGGATGATGGCACGTTGATGATTCAGAACACTCAAGAAACAGACCAAGGCATTTACCAGTGCATGGCAAAAAATGTGGCTGGAGAAGTGAAAACTCAGGAAGTTACTCTTAGATACTTTGAGTCACCAGGTAAAGAACGTTAAGTCTGAATTTTACATTCAGATAGAGAGTTGTTCTGATAATAAGATTGTTAAAAATTAAAATGCTTTCGTGCTTGACACGTAGATTTATTGGGCTTGGGCATCTTAAGAACTAGACCATGAAGCTTTAATATCTCTAGAACAAAAATCCAACACAGCTAGTTAATTAATATGTTTATTGTAGATCCAGTTTTGATAATTGTCTTGTAGGCTTCAGAAGCATTAGGAAAAGAGATTGTTACATTGCTACATTGCTCAGTGCAATAACGTTCTCTCTGGATACCTGAAAACCACAAGCTGCTGAACAGGCCTCTCATGGAAGCTTGGGCACACTCTGTGCAACCATTCTTGCTCAAGAACCTTTTAGCTCTGTCTAGCCAAGGCCTCATGTTTGCAAGGACTAAATTCCTGTCCAGGACTGTAATGTTTTTAAAACACAGACTTTGCTGTGAGAACATTTTGTTTTGACACGCAGCATCAGGTAAACTTAAAATGTCACTGTAAATTACTCATGTACTTGAGAAAAGTTACTTAAAATGTAGCTTAATCAGTTCGGGCTTATGTGCGCTTACAGCAATTTTTAGCCTATTTGTTTTCTGGGTCTGAATGTCCATGCCTCTGAAGAGACCTTTATAAAGATCAGCATAGGAGAGCAAAATGTTTGGAAATTGTTTTAATGGGAGTTGAGGAAAAACATGAGTGCAATTATGGGCTTTTGTTTTTATCTGTTGACATCTGCAGTTAGATTAGACTTAAAGCAGGGCAGAGATTGCACCAAGATTAGAAGTATGTTGGAACACAGCTATTAAAACCCCCATAGGTGTCCCCAGTTACAGACTATATTTGTCTAAATTAGAGCTGTGCAAGCTAAAAGCTGCATTTAGGCATTGCTGTTTTCTCACAGCCCGGCCAAGTTTTGTGATTCACCCACAAAATACTGAAGTGCTGGTTGGAGAGAGTGTTACCTTGGAGTGCAGTGCAACCGGGCACCCGCAGCCACGAATTACCTGGACCAAAGGCGACAGAACCCCTCTACCAAATGACCCTCGCATCACAATAACTCCATCAGGAGGACTTTATATACAAAATGTCAAGCAGGAGGACAGTGGCGAGTACACCTGTTTTGCAACTAACAGCGTAGATAATATCTATGCAACTGCGTACATCATAGTCCAAGGTAAAGAATGTTAAACTAGGAATGACATATTACTTGAAATTGTGTGGGTTTGTCTTCTGAGTTGACAGAGCCAAACTAAAAACATAAGAGTTTTTAGTTTGAATTGCAGTATTGTAGTCCATAAGAATGTTGCTATACATTTCACACAGAGTAAGATATTATATACTATTTCCCTGAAAATTAAGTTTCATTGATTATTGTCAGAGGTTTGATGTTTTCAAATGTTTATTTCTTATGTTTTGTTTGCATGGAGGAACAAACAAGCAGTGTCAAATTTTTGAATGATTAAGTGTTTTCTGTAACAGGCAGGAATGCTAGAGATTAGAATTTGTGCCTGGAGAACTAGAAATGGAGTTTTGAGTACAGATCTGTGCTACTTTTCTTTTGTAGACACTTCAATGAATGTGGAAACATTTTCTGCTGAGTATGATAGAAACTATTATTTTGCCAGCAGAGGCATTAGCATAGCTTTTCTGCAAAGCAAAAATCAAAGTATTCTTACTTTTGATTGCAAAAATTTTGATATTGTATGTCACTAGCATGATTATAAAGTGTTTGAGAACATCTATCTAAAGTCTCCTGTATATATAAATAATATTTTTTGCAAACACTTTCATGCTGGAACTTTTATTTCCAAAATACTTAGAGTAACCTTTAAATTTTAGTTTCCTTTTGTTCTCATGTTAAAATCTTTAGTTGGCAAACTGTTAAGATTGCAAATTCCTTGTTAATGAGTTCTAAAGCTGTACAAAGCAACTTGTCTGTGTGGTTTATTCATTTATTATTTACCACTGGATAATTGTGTTTTGAGAGCTGAACAAATCACTTCTCACATTGGTTGTACACAGTGTTACTGCAGAATCTGGCCCACACTCCACTCATTGCATTCATGGAAGAACACAAGTAGCTCAGGAAGATTTTGATTACATTACATTTTCTTCACAATTTAGCTGGGAAGTTCTGAAAGGGAAGGGGTTTTTAATCCAGGGAACACTCTAGTTTGATTCTACAAGTCTTACTGTACCTTTTATTTTGGATCTGTGACAGTAGATCCCACGTGTCTTCACTGACGTCAGGGCCAGGCTGTGAATGAGACGTTCCTTTTGCTCAAGTGGCTGCCCTAACTCTCTTCTCTCTAGGGGTCACAATATAAAAGAATTCTGTTAGCATCTCTCTTCCCACTAATATGAGCTATTTCAACTTACACAGGAAATAGTATGCAATTTAATCATGCATTTTTCAGGGGTTTTTTTTTAAACAGCTTTATTTTCTCTTCGGTAGCTCTACCTCAGTTTACTGTCACTCCACAAGACAAAACAGTGATTGAGGGACAAACCGTTGACTTCCCTTGTGAAGCACAAGGTTATCCCCAGCCTGTTATTGCCTGGACTAAAGGAGGTAAGCATGTTCCATTCTTAAACTACTGGGATGGTTTAGCATTCATATTGGAATCACTCCTTTATTGAAAAGAACTGCATGTATTTATTTAGATTCTTCAGTCTCTGAAGGAAACAGAGTTCTTTTTCTGCTTTAGCTGGGAAGGGCAAGGTGTCCCACAGAAGCACATGTGTATTTTTCCCTGGGTTCTCTAGGCCCAGGCACATGAGATGAATTGTGTCTTACACACATGGCAATAATATGAAACGAACAGTAACACGTTGGTGTTTTTATGCCTTCTCATTCGGATGCTTTAGCATGCTCCTTAAATGAAAATATTTATTTCTACCACAAACAGAGAAAAGATCAGGATTATTATTGTGTGCATGTGTATAATTTGGGTTTTTTTCATGTTTATCTTCCTAGAAGTAAAGGTGTCAAACTTATTTTCTTGGGTTTTTTGGGATTTTTTTTTTGTTTTAAGAAACTTTAATTTTTTCCGGTGTTTTATCAAAGTTAAAACTTCCTGGTTTTCCCTTTTTCTGACACAAAGGGACTTTGTTGCTGTAAAGAGCAAATGATGCTGTTGTGTGTTTCAGGAGGCCAGTTGTCTGTTGACAGAAGACACTTAGTTCTATCCTCTGGAACCCTGAGGATTTCCAGGGTTGCTCTGCATGACCAGGGGCAGTATGAATGCCAAGCTGTCAACATCATTGGATCTCAGCGAATCGTTGTGTACCTGACTGTACAGCCTAGAGGTATGTTCTCCATGTACAGCTGCTGGGAAGGAAAAAAAAGAGGTGTTTATGCTTACACTAAGATGCACAGTAACATGTGGGATTGTTTCTATGTCTTTTTAGATCCCAGGTGGTTTCCAATAAATAACATGTCTGGATACTTGCCAGTATTTGTACAGGGTATCATTCCTTTAGAGCAGTCTGTCTTCTGGGAAGGAGGTTTATCTGATTTACTGGTTTTTTTAGTAAGAAGTGGAGGTTTGCTTTGAGGATGACAGTATTTCTATGCTTGGGAAAATATTTTATTTTGTGAAAAGTCTAGTTTCCAAT
This sequence comes from Falcunculus frontatus, assembly GCA_013398115.1. NCBI lineage: Eukaryota > Metazoa > Chordata > Aves > Passeriformes > Falcunculus > Falcunculus frontatus. The sequence goes on along the minus strand of VZRV01004810.1, from coordinate 689,645 downwards.
ATGGCTCTATGCTGTTAGCTAAATAGTGTTATTAACACAATGTTTTATGTCCAGAAACAGAACACTTTATTTTACAGAAGCAGAATGAACTTCTCAAAGAAAAGTCATTCCTTATACTGAAAAAAAACTGTCACCAAAAAAAGTCCTAAAAAATCAACCCCAAACTCCATTTTTTTATGCTTTTCTTCAATTAAATTCTAACTAAGTTACTTCTAGGATAAATTATAATCATATTAACATTCATAATTTATTTAAGTACTTGGTTGTTTAACTGAATTCAGGGAGATAAAACATGTAATTCAAAGCATTTATTTTTACTGACCTAACTTTAAAATGTATATTAGTGAAAGGGGCTCAAATGGGCTTCGAAGTTTGTCAGAAGAAAATTCTATTGAGTTTTCTTAGTTAAGAGTAGATTTAGGAGATTGATTTGTCCAAGTTGAGATGATTTTTTTAACCTATATAAAATGTTGTTTAAAATTATATAAAACAAGTATCAGTTTAAAAAAAAATTATAGGTTTCCATCTGTCTTAAATTTTGCTGGACTTGAGTAAAGTTTAATAAAACAATTTTGTGCAACTCAGGTTGCAAAATTCAGTCACCAAAAGATAGTAAATACAAGACTGAAGGCTGAATATGCAGCCTTAAATTGGAGGTCTCCACAGATTATTTGCAATGCTGTTTTCAATTGTGCAAGATGAGAAATTTTTTCTTCTGGGCTTCCAACAAAAGGACTGTTCATCTGAGGAACGTCTAGTCATTGGTCACTGTAGTTAAATCAGTGTTAATGAATACAGGTGAATGGTCCAGGTCTGTTTGCTGGCATGGCACAGCTCACATTCACAGAGCCAGACTCTCTTACCTCCCAGTGCTGGACACCTGCCTCTGGATGCCTCATTTGAATTGGTTTCTGGTCCTTGACAGCCGTTTGTGTACTAGCAGTAGGGCCAGATTTGGGTGGTGGCAGAAATGTCTGCAGTGGAGCCAAATACCTCTCTGTAAAAGCACAGCCCTCCCACTCTCCCACTCCCCCCTGAATATCAGTATCATGACATCAGTAGCATGTCAGTATATGTTACAGCAGAAATAGAATTCTTAATGTCTTCATAATCTTGTATGTGCTTTTCATGATGATATCTGAATGTCAGGCATTAATCTGGATTTGAAGAAAATAAGAGTTTAAAAATACATTGATTTTATTCACATTGGATTTAAGTAACAGTGCACTCTGTCCTTAGAATTGAAGGTCATTTTTTGACATTTTAAGGACTGAGGCTCATAGGTGTCATAAAGGTAGGAGCTCTGTCAAGACTCAGTGCCTCAGCAAGTCAGGCTGAGAGACTCAGTTGAATGAGTTGTGGAAGGTTTTGCTTTTTTTGTCTAAGAAATTGAAGTTGTTGCTACTTAAAAAAATTAAAACTTAAAAAAAATTACAGTAGTTAATGCAATATTCATTCTAATGACTTTGTACAGATTTAGCTATTAACAGAATTTTTTTCAAACCTCTAAATTCATGGAACTTAAGTAGTTTTGACAACTACTAGCCTATTATGTTAGAAGTTAAGAGTACTGTAAAATCACCCTGAAGCAGACATCAGGAATAAGGACATAGAATTGTTAAGGACCTTTAAGATCACCAAGTCCTACTATCAGTGTAGCACTACCTCCATGTTCACCATTATACCATGTCTTTAAGTGTATATCCACACATTTTTTGAACACTTACAGGGATGGTGACTCTATCACTTTCCTGGACTGTCTGTTCCAGTGCTTGACAACCCTTTCTATGCGAAAATATTTCCTTATATCTAATCTAAACCTCCTCTGGTGCGACTTAAGGGCATTCCCTCTTGTCCAGTCACTTGTTACCAGCCCTTCTCTGGACACGCTCCAGCACCTCAATGTCTTTTATGTAGTGAGGGGCCCAGAACTGGACACAGGACTTGAGATGTGGTCTCACCAGTGCTGAGTACAGGGGGACAATCACTTCCCGGGTCCTGCTGGCCACACTATTCCTGATACAGGCCAGGATGCCATTGGCCTTCTTGGCCACCTGGGCACATACTGGCTCCTGTTCACCTGTGGTCAGCCAGCACCCCCAGGTCCTTTTCCAATGGGCAGCTTTCCAGCCACTCTGCCCCCAGCCTGTAGCACTGCAGGGGGTTGTCGTGACCCAAGGGCAGGACCTGGCACTTGCTCTTGTTGTGCCTCACACAATTGGCCTCAGCCCATCTATTCAGCCTGTCCAGATCCCTCTGCAGAGCCTTTCTACTCACCAGATCAACACTCCCACCCAACTTGGTGTTGTCTTGGAACTTGTTTAGGGTGCACTTCATCACCTCATCCAGGTTATAGATGAAAATGTTAAACAGGGCTGGCCCCAATACCGAGCCCTGGGGAACACCGCTTGTGACTGGCCACCAACTAGGTGTAAGTCCATTCACTGCCATCTCCGGGCCTGACCATCCAGCCAGTTTTTTATCCAGCAAAGAATATACATCCACACCATGAGAAGCTAGTTTCCTCAAGCAGAAAGGAATTTAATCTCTAAAACAAAGTTGTAAGCAACTATAAGCATGCTGATAGAATCATATAATAAAGAAATGTTCAGTAACTGATAAAAACAGTGCTGACCTATTTTTTGATTGTCTTTTGCACAAGTTGTATTTCATACTTTATCAGGGTATCATTTGGCTTTTCTAGTGACTCCTGTATTTGCCAGTGTTCCCAGTGACATGACAGTGGAGGTTGGCACAAACGTGCAGATCCCCTGCAGTGCTCAAGGAGAGCCGGAGCCAGTCATTACATGGAATAAGGTACTACATATTTGGTTATTACAGAAAGGCAGCAGCCTTTCCATCTCTTCATAATTAACTATTAAAAGTGGACATTGTCAAATTATGGCTTCCTATGGTGTCTGAAAACATTACCTGAAGTTCAATCAGCAAGTATTTAGTACGGAACATATATATAGATACTAAACCTGAATTTTATATAGATATATATACATATGTAGTTATGCAAATTATTATGCAGACCAGCTAAAATTCATAATGTGTGTCTTGAAAGGTCTGTGTATTTAGTGACAGTTCTGTTTGAATATCCTACTAATATTCACACTTTCAAAGATATTATAGGTATAAAATAAGAAATACTGCATTAGAGTCATTTTTCACTGTTAGTTTGAGACCAGCCAGGACAGGCTTTGTTAACTTCCTGGTAACGTCTTTGTAGCTTTGATTTCCATTGGTGTAATAATTGCTATATCAAACTGTAGAGTATTAGCAGAGTTACCAATGAATTAATGAGTTACTAATATTGATATTAAATTTTTCTGATTATATGCTTCTCTTCAATTAGTTAATATTAGAAATATACTTTAATGAACCTTAAATGGCTTCTAAATGCATAGCACATGAAGACCTGATACAGATAAAGCTCTTGAGATCTATTTTAGTTGGTTAATTTTGAGAAAAATAAAATATATATATATTCTCAAGTGGTGGTATCTTATTTTTGGATCATAGATTTTATGTGGTGAAAGCCTATTAAAATACTTTGATTTATAAGAATGAGTAATTGTAGAAGTAAAGAAATACACTGTACAATTTAGAAGTACATGTGATTTTTCTATATAAGCTTATCCAAATCTATCTGACTGTGAATTTGGCGTACAAAACAGAAATGTAACATGAAAAATAAAAACCGAAGAGAAAAAGATGACAAAAATTCGTGTATGAAAACAAGTGTGTTTTGAATTACTAAAGTTTGGGCTTTCTTGCAGGATGGAGTACAGGTAACTGAGAGTGGAAAATTTCACGTTAGTCCGGAGGGATTCCTCACCATTCGCGATGTTGGAACAGCCGATGAAGGTCGCTATGAATGTGTTGCCCGCAATACCATAGGCTACTCCTCTGTCAGTATGGTGCTTAGTGTAAATGGTAAGATACATGATTGAGAGGTATGAGTTAGGTGATTAGTTTTGTTCTAATTGCCTAATGTGTAAGATGAAAAGAAGTTGTCAAAATACTAAATTAGTTATTTTATTCATATTTTTATTTTTCTCCCATGATTCTTTCTTTTTTTTTTCCATATATGAAGAAGATGGTAATGTTATAATAGCAATATCTCTAGGAGTTAAGCTCCAAAACCAGCTATGATTTGGGCTCAAGTTAATCTTTCAACTCTCTTCCTGAGATATTATTTAGAGCTATTGGAATTTGCTAGTCAAATACCCAGTCTAATTTTTAGGGATAAAACTCTTCTGGCATCTTCAAAGGGACACTTAGAGCACTTTGTTGAAAATTAGGCTGCAACTATTGCAAAACAGTTCAGGAAAGTCATACAGACCTTAAGAAGCTAAAGGAGAAAACAGAAAGAAAAGGAGAATGTTTCATCTTGTTCTAATTATTTGAAAGTAATAATGGCAAATAATAGTTATCAATTATTACTATTAAATAAATGGTAATAAAGCAGCAAAAGAGGCTAAGGAAATAACTTTGCTGCAAAGATTGACCATAGTGTTTTTCTGACTTACTGACTAAAACTGCTGATTTTTCAGTTTAATTTTGATGGAAAGTAAAAGAAAACTGTATGATTTCTGTCTCTCAGTAGGGAATATAAGATGATACTTTTGTATCTTTAAAAAATTAGTATACAAGAGTGATTTCTTTATTATTTGGAAGATTGGTGTGAAGATTTCTTCAATATATTGGACATTGTTTCCCAGTATTATTTGGGATGTTCTGGATTTTGTTTACTAAATTGATAAAGATGTATCAGTGATTTTTCTAATGTATGATTTGCCGTGGTATCAATCACATGGTATCAGTAAAACTATGATGTTACCTGCCTTAGGTTGCTTTTAGTGGACTATTAATCTATACTTTCTTCTACGAAAAATATTTCTTCAATCTGTCTGTAAAGATTATTCAGGAGAGGAAAATTGAATGGCTAGGAATCATTCAATAGTAAGTTCCCATCTACATGCATGAAGTAAGCAAAGGAAAGAAAGTCCATGAAAATCAGTTAATTTGGCTACTCTGGAGATGCATAGCAAAAAAAAGTTTTTGTTTAGGAAAAATTAGCTAGTTCTTGAGTCACTAAGAGCCCTGAAAAATGAAACCATGAGTTGAAATAAAACCCCAGTGGAAATGAATTTCATTCACTTAGTACAGTTATAAATTGATCATTCTCATCTGCTGAAATCAGCAAACTACAATACTAACTAATTTGCAGTAATTAATTGTAATGTGGTTAATTTCTTCTAAACTGTAGCATAAATAAACCTAAAATTAGTGAAACTACACTTAATTAATCTGCATTCCATCTAAAACTGTGAATGGAATTTGTCCTTCAAACTAGTTGAATATGAGATGCTGTTTTGCTATGGCTGCTTTAAAAACTGAAGCTGTCAGAGGAACAAGGAGGAGAAGTGGGCAGATTATAAGTATTGATTAATTGCTATGTGGATAGTATTAATAATGGCATAGCCAGAAAGGCCTAAAAACTTGCATGTCAACATTTATTTTAAACAGGGCAATGTTTTATGAATGTTTCCTAAGATTGAGACCAAGTAAAGGCCAGTGTGTAGAAACTGGGGACAGGTTTTGCTGGCTGTGTCGGATAATATTTTAATGATGCTTTTCTTTAGTCATTTTTTTTCTGTCCTTTTCCATTATTTTGTAGAAGTCATTCCCCCTCCCTGCCCAAATTTTAAAAAAAAGTATTGTGGGAGACTCTTACAAGGAGCTTTAACTTTTAATATTTATCAGTCTAAAAAAAGAACTGCTAGCAATAAACAGTCTAAACAAAAATCAAGTACAGTATAGTTAACATCTGACCAAAGTTTATAATTCAGCCCATGTATGCCATTAATCAGAAAGATAGCCCTGCAAATAAACACTAAGTTTACATCTAATGTAGACAGCACTAAGGAAGGTAACCAGTCACTGGATTTTTACAGACTGCAATTTTGCACTGTTCAGGTCATTCAAGGCACACAAACACTCTGAAACAACTAAAATGTAAAATTTAAACCTGTAAATGACATTTCTTCCTAAAATAAGTAGCTTATCTCATAGCGTTTCTGTATGGTTGCTATTGAAAATGAAGCTGTCAAGCAAGGACAGTTGGTAATTACGAGAGATTAGGGACTATTGCCTCCAGGCACTGTGGAAAGGGTCAGCTCATTTTGGATACTGGGAATATATTGCCAAAAGCCTGAGACTGTCCTCAGGGCACAGAAAGGGGCTTCATCTACAGCTGTAGAGTTCCAGGGACTGTTTTATTTGATGGTATAGATGGTTAAGTTTGATTAAGTGGGTCTAGACTATGAAGCTCATGTAGACACAATTTAAGCTGCCACTTAGGAAGGAATAGTGAAAAGTTGCCTAGGAAAAAAAAAGAAGTCATGAAAAGCTTGTAAACAACAGTTTTTATGTCAGATGATTTTGTACATCTGCTGATTTTATTCCAGTATATTTGCTTTGGACTTTTCCCCTACTTTACCCTTCTTCCTGTGTGACTTCTCCAATCTAAACATACTCTGGAAATTGTTAGCTGTTGCCCCTGGATCTGGTAGTTCTTAGTTTAGACTGAAAGGAAGTATATTAGTCCTAGATAGGTTGTACAAACATCCAGCTGCAGCTAAGCACTGCATAAAAAGGTCTATGCATTACTGAGTTTTCAGTGCTGTGTACAGTTGTTAAATAGTGTTTAAGTATGTGATTTTTAACCTAGTATTAAAAAGATAGTTTTAAAGTAGGAAACAAAGTAGTGATCTAAATTAAAAATATATTTACTGCCCTTTTAAGTTAATCTGTGTGGCTTATTATACTAAGATAAGCAAAGGAAAGAAAGTCCATGAAAATCAGCTAATTTGGCTACTCCGGAGATGCAGAAATTCTGCTTTTCTACTCAGGAGAAGAACAATGTTAATTTATGTTCATTCAATTATGTAAATTATGTTCATTATGTACCACTTGCAGCACATTCCTGTAAGCCCTTTAAATTCTTACATTGAAATCAAAGGAGAAATCTGCGTTGACTTCAGTGGATATAGGTCAGGCTCTTGATACCAGCACCTGAAACCTGATAATACACACACCAGAAAAAAACTCTTAATAATAATTCACTTTTTTCTTTGATCATCCACACTTGACATTGTATGTCTAATTAATGGACAGCTAAACACTGTATGGACTTAACTTTATCTTGGTTTTGAGTTATAAGCTAGATGACTTTTAAGCTTAGGTTAACTTCTGTTTTAAATGAATTTTGTTCTACTTTAATATGCCTTGATAGAATTCCAAAATGGTTAAGAATTTTATATTTGAATGAACTAATGCTTAAATAACAAGGGTTTGCTTTGTAGAACTGAAATGATGTCGTGTCTAGACTCTGTTTTATGGAAGTATCTTTTTGCGTGTGGCCATTTTTGCAATAACATATGACTTCCTTTTTCTCTAGTTCCTAATGTCAGCCGTAATGGAGATCCTTTTGTACAAACATCAATTGTGGAAGCAATTGCAACTGTAGACAGAGCAATAAATTCAACACGTACACATCTGTTTGACAGGTATCTCTTTTTTTTTTTTTTTTTGTATTGAGATGTCAGAATTAATTTTGTGTATACTAGAAATACTGGGAGATTTATAAAACAAGAAACCATTTTATTACTCAAAAGACATTGTTAGTGTCTGGTTGGTTCTGAGAATACTAACAGTTTAACACGTAAAGATTCCTATTGTTTATGCACTCCTGCTGAGATCTCTATTCACTGCAGCAGTTCTTCTGCTGAGATAATGTGTATTAAAATGCTACTAAATATTTAATTACTACTAAATATTTCATTTTTTATTATTTTATTGAATTTTTTTCTTCTTGGTTTGCCTTCCATTTTGAGATGATTAACCAAGGTATGTACTAATCACATTGCTGAGCATTTACATGATTTATGTAGTATTGTTGTTTTGTAACTCCTGTGTACACTTACTATTTTTTTCCAAATTATCTATCAGTCGTCCTCGTTCTCCAAATGATTTGCTAGCCTTATTTCGATACCCAAGGGACCCATACACTGTTGAGCAAGCAAGAGCTGGGGAAATATTTGAAAGGACATTACAGCTTATTCAAGATCATGTACAAGATGGTCTAATGGTTGACCTGAATGGAACAAGTCAGTATTCTTTCCTTATTTTTCTGTTTTGACGTGTATTTGCCTTTTTAAGTCATTATACTTCAGGAGACATTAGTTTTCTGAGGCTTAGTCCCAGCTGCAGAACCATTACATTGAAATCAGTGAAGTATTAGACTTTGCAAAACTTTACCAAATTCCGTCCTTGGTTTGCACATTGTTCATTATATAACTCTGAGCTCTCCAAGTAGAGTGGTTTTTTTTACATTGGCATATTAGGAAAAAGTTCAGATTCAGATTCTTCTGCTGGTCAAAATCAGTATAATGGAAGTGCATAATGCATCCTGTTTGTTAATTCCCTGTGTGTTAATTTATTAGGACCATTGTCTCATAGTAGAACAGACTTTTCTGTTATGTGTTAAAAATAAGGAGTGTTTTGTTCCTGTTTCTTTAAAAAAAACATTTAATATCAGTGTGCCTTGGCAAAGAGGAAAGATGACATAACAAGAAGGATTTGTATACCTTACAAACCAAGGTTTCTGCATGTACCAGAATAGTATTCAGAGAATTATTTGCTGCTTTATAAATGCGTGTCAGACTAAGCTAATTTCTTTGTTTAGCATTGACCTGATGTAATGAGAAATACAGTTCTTGTTGCTTTTTATAATTAGCAAAAAAAAGTTCGAGGTTTAATTTCTGCCTTTTAGGTATTGGATTCCAATCAAACCCATGTTTGAAGTCCAGCTGGAGTACATGCAGCTAATATGTGTAGATATATGTGTGGATAGCCTTGAAACATGGGACTGAAGCATTTGGAAATAATGATAGAGTTTTAGGAGAGTTTGAGACTTGAGACATAGCCAAAACCTACGCTGGCCATCTAGAGGAAATACTTTTACTCATTATACTCTTTTTGATGTTTATAATTGAGTATTTATTGTAACTTCTGAAAACGTTAACTCTGACCATGAGCTAGCAAGTATTTATAAGACAAAAGACAGCAAACTTTTGTGGAATACTGTCACATTTGCTTGTAAAAGAAGCTTGTTACTCATTCTTAAAGCTGAGTATATAATTTGTGATGAATTGATTACCACAAAAACTTACTCAAAATTCTTTGAAGGCTGATGTTTTATAAGAGCAACCCAGTTTGATTTGGTTCTCTGATTAGATGCATATGCAAGAATATTGAATATATATGCTATGAATATATAATACTAGCAATATATAAAATGTGATGGTTGGCTGCTTTTTGCTAGGATTCATAATAGTGAAGCACCTAAAGTCTACCAAAAACCATCATTAAGCCTATGGATACTTGTTAATAAACACAAAATCAGGCAACTTTCTGTGATACTGGAAATTACGTTTGCAACCAGAGCTGGCTTTTCAGACCTGCAGAATCCAAAGAAACCTACCTTTTAGGGAAACTTGAATAGTAAGATAAATCTGTTTTCATTTAAATTGCCCAATATTCTGATTTTTAATAGTAATTTTTGTCCTTATTTCATGTTGTTTCGAAATGCAGAGCCAAATGAAATGTGTTATATAGTACTTTTGCATTGGGAACAGTTGAAAAATGTGACAATTTCCCAGTCAGAGACTTTTTTTGTTGTTGTAAAACTTTTGAATATCCCAAAGAAAGACTATGGAGCCAAATTCTCCTCTGCCGTGCCAGACTGTATAACAAGGGGAATGGCCACAAGTTGCTGCTTTGGAGGTTCAGGTTAGAAGCAGTTTACCACCAGAAGGCCAGTGCAGCCCTGGAGCAACTAATCCAGAAAGGTGGAGGAGTCTCAGACTCTGAAGGTTTTCAAGCCTGCTGGATCAGGTATATAGCTATTTAGTACTGGAAACAGCTATAGGTCAAGCAGGAGCTTGGTCTGGAAGTCCCTTATAATCAGTATTTCTATGACTCTATGAAACATCTTCCTTGCACTTCGAAAAACAAAGGTAGTACATGAATTGAGCTAGCCAGCTTCTAAGCACTGGAAATGCTCAGCACACAGCCATTTCGAGAGCAGAGGCAAAGTTAGTGCCTACAATGTGAGGGGTGATTAATGATTAGCAACTGGCATCAGAAAGCCAAAATCTAATCCATAATGAGATATTACATCCCACTTGAAATTCTGAAGAGAGAACCTGAGCCTTTTATTTTAAATTAGTACTGAAGGTCATTCCACCCAAAAGATTCACCATTGAGTTTTGCTCACAACTTGATTTCAGAAATGGGGGTGGCAACCAGGATAACCACAAATGTTTATTTGAATGAATAATGATCATAAGCAAAGAACTCCATAATAAATGAAGATCATTTAAACAGGAGTGTTATTATAAAGAAATTTTCCAGGCATAGTTCTAGAATTAAGCTGTCCTGGTAGCCAGGATATTTTAATATGCTATCAGTAATACCCTCAAAGAGCGTATTTTGCTGCATTACCCAGTGGCACTTACAGGTTTTGCTCTGTGGTTTGTTTTTCTTTTTCCTAGTATGGAATATTCCATTAAAAAATTTCTGTATGTCTACAGGAGCATGTTATCTTTGCCTAATGCAAGCACTAAGTGTCTGATATCTTTGCTTTGAATTGTAAACCGTGTGGAGTACTCATAGCCCGAGGCTGAGAAAACAGCGTCCCTGGCTGAGCACGTCGTGTCCCAGCTGGGCAACTGTGAGCAACTCAGTTGCTTTCCAGATAAAGATAAAGCTGGGCTTTAGGTGGCTTTTTTGCAATTGCCCTGCATTGTGGAAGTTGGCAGAGAGCCAGCTGTGCCTAGCACACATTTATATGTTGAATTTAGATGAAGACCATTGTCTTTGCAGGCACACTGGGAGCTCAGGACTAAAGGCAACATTTCCCAACTGTGTGCAATTAACTGGTACCGACCTGTTGCAGAACTGCATTCAGTTAATATTCTTGAGTGTTTGCCATCATGCTGGGAACCCCTCAAGCCTGCGGGAACACAGTACCACTCTACACTCGCTCATTTCTTTTTTGCCTTTTGCCTTTATACTGCTTGTTTGGTTTTATTCCTGACTGCAAGCTTTCCAGGTCAAGATCCATGGTGGTGTGTGATGATTTCTAGTTAGCTAAATGTACAGCTATGCTGCCAAATACTCCACCTCCTGGACTTTTTCCTGGATCCTGGAACCTCGTTCATCCACAGTCTATATCCATTAGTCACTCGTGGTGTGCCTTTTGCTTTGGCTCAGCAGCTCTTATTTGAAGTTGTCCCCACTTACTGTGCTTTGGTGTGATTTGTGATATGGTCTTGAACAATGTGAATTCTTTTCAACATAAATGAAAAATTGGGTCCAGGCCCACGTTCAGTCCAGAGTACAAAGTAAAGACTTTCTGAAGGAAACCTACTCCTGGATACAGTAGGCATGTCTTACTCAGCAGCAAAAATTTTACTTTACTGACACTTTACTTTACTTTACTTTTTCTGTTGGTCTACACAAGTTGATATTGTAGATGTAGCCAGAATTTTTTCCCCTTGAAATTAAATCCAAATGTTACTAAGTAAAAATCACTTTTACAATGATTCCTGATTCCTAATAGGCATCAAGGACAACACACAGGCTGACTCTTCTGTTATTTGCAGTCACCCAGCACTGGGAGGCCTTATGGTCTTCAGTTCTTCCACGCACCATCATATCGCAGCAGAGATCATGCAGCACATAACCTTAGTTTGAGGTTCTAAAAACAGAATTCTAATGAATTAGAGTATATATTTTGTATGTATTATTTTTCTATGACCTGAGAAAAAAAGTGGAAAAATGATAAGTATGTTTTAGTCCCAGAGGTGAATGGTGTGGATTGCAGAGGAAATCTGTGCCAAATGGTACACAAATGCTACTTTTCTATAGATACTCGTCCAGGGTAATGTGAATATGAGTTACTCGACAACGTTTGTCCTAGAGATCATTCCACACTTGGCTCTATTGCCGGTGGTTGTTTTCTTTTATGATTTTTTTTCTTTTTCTTAAAATTTGCAACTTTCACTGTAATGAAGCAAAACAAAACAGTAATGTTCAGTGAATGAGCAAGTCTCAAAAGTTAAAGCCTTGATGTCCATTTAAGTGTTACTGACATTTTTTTAAACGCTTTTACTAACATAAGGAAAATGTTCTATTTGTCTCAATATGAGGCTTTTATTTCTGAAAATATCTCTGCTTTCCTAAGTGACTGAATAATTAATGAGCTCTTTTTGTGATCATTTTGTAAAAGTTGCACTTGAATTGGCATTTTAGAAAGTTTCCTCCTGACCTAGTAGTGGTCAAGTTCTTCAAATGACCAAATGCTCAAATATATATATATGATTATTACTGTTCTTTCCTAAGAATAGGGATTTTTAATCTGGTGAGAAATGTAAAATAAAATAAAAAAGAAAATAGCATTTCTAATACATTTGTGATCTGTGAGGGGACCGTGAGTCTATGAATTTTCTGATTGTTCTCTTTCTCTCTTTTCTGTTTCAGGTTATCACTATAATGACCTTGTATCCCCACAGTACTTGAATCTGATAGCCAATCTCTCAGGCTGTACAGCCCATCGACGAGTGAACAACTGCTCAGACATGTGCTTCCACCAGAAGTACAGGACACACGATGGAACATGCAACAACCTTCAGCATCCCATGTGGGGCGCTTCTCTGACAGCTTTTGAACGTCTGTTAAAGTCAGTCTATGAAAATGGATTTAATTTGCCTCGGGGAATTGAACCCAGAAGACTCTCTAATGGCTACGCACTCCCAATGCCTCGCTTGGTTTCAACTACTCTGATCGGGACGGAAACCGTAACTCCTGATGACCAGTACACTCACATGCTCATGCAGTGGGGTCAGTTTCTTGACCATGACCTTGACCTCACTGTGGCTGCACTAAGTGAGGCCAGGTTTTCAGATGGTCAGCATTGCAGTTCTGTTTGTACAAATGATCCTCCATGCTTTTCAATCATGATACCACCAAACGATCCCAGAGTTCGAAATGGTGCACGCTGCATGTTTTTCGTACGCTCCAGTCCTGTTTGTGGAAGCGGCATGACATCTCTCCTGATGAATTCTGTGTACCCACGAGAACAGATCAACCAGCTGACTTCATACATAGATGCGTCCAATGTGTACGGCAGTTCGGACCATGAAGCACTAGAAATCAGAGACTTGGCAAGTCAAAGGGGTCTTCTGAGGCAGGGCATTGTACAGAGATCTGGCAAGCCCCTTCTTCCATTTGCCACTGGCCCACCAACAGAATGTATGAGAGATGAAAATGAGAGCCCAATACCCTGCTTTTTAGCTGGTGATCAGCGCTCTAATGAACAGTTGGGTCTTACCAGCATCCACACATTGTGGTTTAGAGAGCACAATAGAATTGCCACAGAGCTACTGAAACTCAATCCACACTGGGACGGTGACACAATATATCATGAAACACGCAAAATTGTTGGTGCAGAAATGCAACACATAACATTTAGCCACTGGCTCCCTAAGATCTTTGGAGAGGTAGGCATGAAGATACTTGGCGAATATAAGGGTTATGATCCCAGTGTTAATTCTGGCATAACTAATGAGTTTGCAACTGCCGCTTTTAGGTTTGGTCACACACTCATTAATCCTTTTCTGTATCGTCTGGATGAAAACTTTGAACCTATTCCACAAGGCCATCTACCTCTTCATAAGGCATTCTTCTCTCCATTTCGGATTGTAAATGAAGGAGGCATTGATCCACTTCTAAGGGGATTTTTTGGTGTTGCTGGTAAGATGCGTGTCCCGTCACAATTACTCAATACAGAATTAACAGAAAGACTCTTCTCCATGGCACGTACTGTGGCTTTAGATCTGGCAGCTATGAATATTCAGAGAGGCAGAGATCATGGAATTCCTCCCTACCATGATTTTAGAGTTTACTGTAATCTTTCTTCAGCTCAGACTTTTGAAGATCTGAAAAATGAAATTAAGAATCCTGAAATCAGGGAGAAACTTAGCAGGTGAGCCTGAGGTGAAGAAAAAATCTATTATCTAAATGTGCATGCAAAAACCATAGCTAAATGTCTTATCCAGAAAAAGATACTTGCTAAGAAAGACTTAAAGGCATATTTTAAGAAACTTCCATCAGTACCAGAAAATAGATGTTAACAATTTCCATGTGCAGATAATTTCTCTACTTCTACATCTCTGTGAACAATAAGTTAATGTATACTGTATGTGTTCATGAAATTATTAATTTGAAATGCCTACTTTTGTAAATGCTGTTAAATGTGAGTGCTATTTCAGTGTAAGGTCATATTAAATGCCAACTTCATACAAGTATTTAGATGTTCAGTTCCATTAATTCTGTACAGTGAAGCAAACATCAATATCGTCCACTGTAATGTCATGTGGACATCCTTAACTACCAGTAATCAGTTCTTCTTTAGAGGTTCAGTGTTTGAAATTAAGTCTACATCTACCTGCCACCCCTAGATTATCTGCGCAAGTCCAAAGACAGAGAATTAGTCTCAGCTACAGTAATAGTAAAAGTGTGTACAGAGGGACAGGAAAGAGAAGCTATAAAAAAGGAGCAATTCAGAGAAATTGGAAGAAAGCTTCTGGCAGAAAAAAAATGCAGGATAGACATGCTGACCCATATGGTGTATACTACCTGTGTTGCAGGATTTCTTGCATATACACTCACAGCTTGTTCACAAAAGATGAAGTGCTATCACTGCATTCTTTCCTGTGAGTTATTTGTATCTCTTGCTCTTAGCTTCACCATGTACTGATTATTTTGTAAGTATAAAATATTCGTTACTCAGTATTTGTGTTTTTCAATTTATAGGTTGTATGGCTCCCCACTGAACATAGACCTATTTCCTGCTCTAATGGTGGAAGACTTAGTTCCAGGGAGTCGACTGGGGCCAACTTTGATGTGTCTGTTAAGCACACAGTTCAGGCGTATTCGGGATGGAGACAGGTACACTAAAATACCATGGAAATCAAAATGAATTTTAAATTAAGGATGCTTAATCACAGTTGCAATGTCATGTTTCCAAAACAAACTCCATTTTATATTCATTTATGATTTTAAAATATAATTGAAAAGAATAAGAATACACATTTAAAACATTGTTAGAAGCCATGATTCTTTATTAATTCTGTTACTTTTTATGATGAATGTCATACTGACCCGCAAAAACACAACAGCCAGCACATGTTGAGTTTCCTTTTGCCAGATATTCAAGTCACTTACCTTTTTGAAAAGTGCATGATACTTCTCTTATTGTTATTTAATTTTACTGGCAAGAAATTGTGGTTGTTACTTAAGCATAGTTTGGAATAGTATCACTCTGTATATATAACTCCTATTCATACCACAATACAATCAATCTGTGCACCAAAAAAGTGTTAAAAGCAGACAGGTTAGTCCAAAGAACACAATTTGATAACTGTTTTAATATTATTTTATATGCACATCATAAGCAATTTCTCATTTTCAGTTTTTAGAGTACCTGATAGAAGAGAATAGTAATTTCTCTTGTCACGGCAGACAGATCTCCTTTGCACACTTTCAGCACACTTGTTCAGCATCTGAAAATCAATGTCTCCCTCATTTTAACATCCTTTGTGGCCTAGAATCCTGTTCTTTTTATGTCATGAAAGTACAAAGACTTAGACCGATTAATTCCATCCTAATGAAAAGAAAACAGTTGAAGAATTAAAAAATTAGATTTGATTCACATTATTTGATGTTATTTTCCTGAATTAAGTTATTAAATTGCTACTTAGGATATTATAAAGGCTTTTTTATTTTTGTAGTCAATAACCCAAACCTTTTTGTATGCTTTTTGAAAGAACCCCCAAACTTTTTAACATAAAATATGTTTAAAAATTAATCTGTGAAGCATAGAACTCCAGTGCCTGGAGACAGAGAGAGCAAAATGAGAAGAAATACATGCAGTATGAGCTCCAGCTTACTGGTGACAAGCACCTATTTGTGTCACAACAATCTATACTGCTTTTTGTTTGTATCCGTTTGCATTCTTTCAGCAAAAGTGGTTCTTCCTGGGTTTGTTTTGTTTTGTTTTGTTTTCTGAAACAAAATTTAGAAACTATAGGAAACCATTGAATATTTAGGAAATGGGATTCAGCTGTCCAAGAAATACAAATATTTGGAAGCAACATGCCAGCAAATAATAAAATATTATTAGACATTATGAAAGCAACTCTCACTTCTTTGAAAAGCAATTTCAATGGCCAGAGGATCAAAGCTGATAACACCATGCAAAGCAAAAGTGTCTGTGCATGAAAAAGGAGTGATATTTGAAGGCAGCCTAACTTCATGTCAGGATGGAAATTTGAGTATCTGATTCTAGTACTTGGAAATTCTCTGGCCGCTGTCCAATACTTTATGAAAATGATACAATAAATAGGTAAAATAAAATTTGTTGACTGTTCTTCTAAGTTTACTATAAGACTGGTTTTGATTTCTTATAAAGTTTAAAGAACCTCCTATTTTTTGAGTTTTGTTTGTTTGGTTTTTTTGTTTTTGTTTTGTTTGAAATTGGTGGGGGAAAAGTATCAATCTTGATACAGCTTTGGGAGACAGAAACAATGTCACAGTGGGCAGTTCTTATGTGTTAGAATGGTGTAAAATGTTTTCAAATTCTGGACAGTAACTTAAATTTTCTTTTCCATGTGAAGCTTGCTTTTTATAGTAATGTATTATTTATATTTGCTATTGATAACAGACTTTTAGCCCTTTATGTATGAAAAATGAACTGTTTGAAACCATAGTGTTTCCTTCGTGAATATAATGAATTAATTGAGCAGATATTAGAAAGTCCCTGAATCAGTATAGTCATGAAAATAGTTTAACAGAAAAAAAATTCATTAGTAAATCAAATCATCTCACTTATCTTGATAGTAAACTCGGTAGAGATTAACCATTCTTCTAATCTCAGCAATTCCATCAAAATCTTTTCATAACCATAGAAAAGTTGCCTACATAAAGAAATTATGGTTGTTTAGGTTTCTTCTTTAAAAGGACATTTAACTTGGTAGTCTGGTGCCATTTTAGATGTCCAGAGATACCCAAAACATTGAAATGAGACTAGAAGAGAAATCAAGAATTTCTTGAAGATTTCATCCCTTTCAGAGTGTCATCATGACACCAGCTAATGCTGAAGTGACGCCAGGAACTTATATTTTTGCATTTGGATTAGTCCCTTGATACAATGTAAAGTTGAGAACAGGATTTATGAGAAAATTAATTTCATTCTGAACACAGTATTGAAATATCTTTGAGAAACTGCCTCTTTTTTTTTTTTCACTAGCAAACTTGTCTTTTCTGTGAGATTACAGGTTATGGTATGAAAACCCGGGTGTGTTCACGCCTGCTCAGCTCACTCAGATCAAGCAGACATCTCTTGCCAGAGTTTTGTGTGACAATGGTGACAACATAACCAGGGTACAACATGATGTCTTTAAAGTGGCTGAATTCCCACATGGATATAGTAGCTGTGAAGATATTCCTAAACTGGACCTCAGGATGTGGCAAGATTGCTGTGAAGGTCTGTACAGAGGTGGATTTGGGGGCAGTGATGTGTCTGCAGTTTGTTAAGCGTGTATTTTATTTTAAGAAGCTATTTTACTATATTTTGGGTTTTGTTAAAATGTTACAAAGTCTAATCTGAAGCATAGCCCCTGTTAAGTGGGAAATCATTCCATATTTTATATTAAATATACATCGTATAAAAACAGAATAGATATGAGCATTGCATGGTGTAGATAATTGATTCCTTGTTTTCTTTCTTTCGTGGATAAATATTCTTGTTTGTTGCCATCTCCTTCAAAAGTTATGGGAATGGGGTGATTTGTTTTTCCTGAAAAATAAGCTATTTTTCTCCCACAATAGGATTTACTTAGCTGCATGAAGCACAGGACACTGCTTGGTGGCCTGTATGTAGGCTTCTGTCTCA
This sequence comes from Falcunculus frontatus, assembly GCA_013398115.1. Taxonomy (NCBI): domain Eukaryota; kingdom Metazoa; phylum Chordata; class Aves; order Passeriformes; genus Falcunculus; species Falcunculus frontatus. The sequence goes on along the minus strand of VZRV01004810.1, from coordinate 671,554 downwards.
CAGATTTTCTGCGTGGCCTCTCTTCAGCCATCCTCACATCAGAATTCACTGCAGCTGTAACATAGTTAAAATCCATTCCCAAGAGAATCTTCTGGATCATGCAGAATGATTTTCAGTAGCATCAACAACAAAATGCTTCAGAGGACAATGACCTTTCTTTATTGAGATCTCCTTGACAATGTTGTTATCATCTTCTTTGGACAAAATTCAAATGACATGTCCAGGCTGTAAAAGTATATTCAGGAAATTTGGGAACTTTGCTCTTGAACTCTGACTATTGAGATATTGCTGTCAAACAAATTACTAGTATGAAAAGCCTTGCTCTTATTTGAGAGGATAATAGTAGTATTGGTTGATAGTTATTAGAATCTTATCATTTCTCTAATATATTTCAATACTAGTATCTTGTAGATTTGCTAATGAAAGTTATCCAGATCTGTGTTCTTAATCTTTTCTACTGCTGATTCTTTTGAGTTTACTACTGCTGAGTAGGCTATTCAATATTCTGTTGAAAGATATGCACGAATAAAGAACTGGTGGATTGCATTTTCAAGAGAAGTCACAGTCTTCCACTAGTGTCTTGTCCATTTAACTCTTTTCGTAAGATATTATTGTCCACAGTGACAAAGTTCTTTTGTGGTATGGCTCGAAATTTAAGGCAGAAGGTAAAAGTTACACTGATGGAGGATCTCTTCAGGCTGCTACAGATACAGTAAATACTGAGGAAGGATTTTAAGTGGTTGTACCATGAGAACAAACTCAGATACCATTTACAATTTAAAAAGTCGATAGAAATTTACTATTCAAAGTTACTGCATAACTTAGCTTTTAAACTGATTACTGTATTCTCTTGTCTGGTTAACAAGTCTTTTAAAAAAATCACTCTCTAAGAAAATTCTTTCTTGGAAGACTGTTCAAAATGTCAGTTATCTGTGTGAGACTAGCAGAAATAATTAGTTTAAGTTTCAGTAGGATCTTGTACAATATCGCCCATATATAATATCTTTCAGACTGTACTCTAATTTTTACAGCTTTTTTTTCTGTAGGTTATTTTGGTTTTTTTAAACAATACTTACCAGCTTTGCCATTCCCAAATTAATGATAATAGGTTATAAAAAGCTAGATATGATTGACACATTGTAATTTTAATACAGAGTCTTCCAGAATCTCTTAAAATACTCCCTGAAACATATGCCAGAAACATTGTGAGAAAATCAATTATCACTCTTTATATGCTTTACCATAAATAAAGCACATTTTGGTAGTTCAGGATAACTTTCCTTTGCTGTGGTTCATGAAGCTTGACAGACAGTTTCACAAATACATGTTTTATATTGATTCGGAAAAATAGTAAGGCTGTTCTGAGAAATTATGTGTTGATTCTCTAAATGCTATGGTATCATTGAGCCTTTTAGAACAGATATTATCTTTGGAAAGTCTTTAGTATTCTTGTGTTCAACAACTCAGCTTTTTCATCCAAGAAAGTTGCTACCAGAGAGTACCACTGGATGCAGTACAGTTAGACAACTGCCAAGCAAAAGAAAGGATAAATAACTACTGTTTTCTGAAAAAAAAAAAGCCTTTTTGTATCCCCTTTCTCTGAACTCCTGAAGCCTTGCAGGGGTTAATGAAGAAAAAGCGAAGTACGCATGGCTTGAGCTGCTTTCTTGCATGGATGAATGACTGTGGCGTTTTCTGTGGGAATCCAGTTTAAGCAACCGATATAAAAAATTTTTTCCTTCCCTGGTCACCACTCCTCTGAGGTGGGGACATGCACTCAGGAACAGCATTTACTTACAACCCATACATTGTAAGGGTTTGCTTATTTGAATTTATTATTGTTTCTTATTTAAAAGGAAAAAAAAGAAACCCTTCTCCATGTTTAAAATGCTTCTAATGATTTCATAATTAAAATTGTCCTAAGTTAAAATTTTGAGTACAGAATGCTGCTCATTGCACTTTATGTATGTTTCATAAGTTACCCATGTGTTCAGCTGTTTCAGCCCACTTAAAAACACATCTGGTTTTGTTGTCCTTCCTGTTTTGTTAAAAGCCAAAATACTTTTCCATATGAAGAATAGAAAAATTTCTTAGTTGCAAAAATCTGCCTTGTAGATTTTTTGAGTAAAGCTAGTATTTACTTCTTACAAAGCAAAGCATTATTCCTCTTTATAATAACAAAACCAGATTAACTTTAAATTTCAGTTGGGAAATCATACAACAGAATTACTAGTTTATGATGGCGAAAAGTAGGGGTTTCACTGAAGTACACAAGTTTTCTTCTGTTTTCCTTCACTTTCTACCTTTCTTTGTCTTGTCAGAGGTGATGAGTTATTGCTGAATTTGCTGCAGCCCTTTATTTGAGCAAAGAGAACTCAAGCTTCAGATTTTCCAAACAAGAAACTTTTGGTGCTTTATTTTAGGCTCTCTACTGCAAAAAGTGTATCTTGAATTTGTTTTTTTTTAAGTAATCGGTGTACACTTTCATGATTACTCAAATGTGAGTCTTTAAATGTTTCACACTTCTTGGTTTTGTTTTGTTTTGAAGGTTTTTTTGTAAATTGAAATAAAAAAATTTCTCTAACCTTTTGTTTTATGTCAAAACCCATGAGGTTTTCACATGGACCCAGGAGGACAATGGACAATGAACCTGTAGGAAGTGATTCAGATAAGATACAACTCATCCTTATAAGTGTAAACTGATTTAGGAAGATTTTTCTTAACTGTTTCTCAGTTAGCAAACAGCATATCTCCTCTGTCACATATTGTTCTGTTTGTTTGTTTAATTCAGGAATGCAGACTTATACAAATTATGATCAGACATGTTTAAATCCCACTGAATTTCATTAGAAGAATTAAGGCACATTCTTAATCTGAATGCTTTTATACATGGTCTTTCAGTAGTTTAGATTTTTGTGAACTCCTGTTTTTTAAGACAGAGGAGCAATTATGCTGTCTATTGCTTCTCTACTGACAACATTAATCTCTTATTATGCACTTCTCATTAAGCTCTTTAATCTTCAATGAAAATACTAAACAGCACTGGGCTAAGCACTAAATTCTTTGCAATATAGCGGAAATAACATTTTAAAATGTTACCTGAACTCTCTGTGTGAGACGGAAGTTCTTTTTTGACAATGGAAATTGTTCACCAAGAGCTACTCAAAATACCAAAATGGTGTGATTTATGCCTGAAAAGTCTTTCTCTTTACACAGACCTTGTTTGCTTTGGTCAGGTGATATATTTTTGCTTTCTACATTCAAATGTCTCTTTTTACATCTAAATTTACTTTTAAAGACAGTGTCTGTTAGCTTAATAACGATTCAGTCTACGCCAGGCTACTAAAATAAAGTTCCAGAGTCCATAATTTTAAGCATTGTATCCTTTTTATCTTTGAATGGAAGTACATTTAATATAGCCCAGTATTTTTGTATTATTACAAATTTTACTGAGAGAATAAGTATTTTTATTTATTTGTATTTCATCCAAACCAAAAATATTTTATCTTTCTCGGGTATCTGTGATCCATGAAATACGATTCTACATTCTTAAACCTAAAATAAGGAGACAATGTATGACATAGCTTTGTCTCTGCTACCAGGAGTTTCATGCCAGAAGTTGCTATCCCTGGTGAAAAGCAACAGGGAAACAACAGGCTTCAATTATTTTGTTTAAATTCAAACTCCTGAATGAGTTGCCAAATCTGTCAAAGTCCAACTGCTGGCAATAAAGAGATGTCTCTAGAGGACAGTCAGGCTGCAGTCTTGACTTATGTCTGTGTTCCTTGACTCTAAAATCAACGTGGGTAGGAAAGCATCCTAATTGAAGTGTCTCAGTGATTTCCACAAATCTAGGTAGCTGAAGGATTTACTTCTTTCCTGTGGACTGTTGCTGCCTTTCTAAGACACTGTTCACTCCACAGTCTAGTGAGTAGGACAGTTCTTAAGGTCTTTATTTTTAAAATTTCCATGGATTTTCAGTCTGTCTGAATTACTTTTTCTTATCATTTTGTATTCCAAAAGCTGCATGTTATTGATCTTCAAAATCCCCTAACTAGTCCTGTTTAATTTTTCCACTGGAAAAGTTGGATTTGCTATGGTCTGGTGTCATGAATCTAATGTTTCTCCTTTATCTACCTGCAGACCATCCAAGACCTATTCAGATCATGAAAGAACGATATGTTTCTAAATGTCTTTTAGTCTATCATTAGCTACGTATTAACAAATTGGACATTTGCTTTCCCAACAACATCTGAACCTTCTAGTTCTAATAGCAGATTGATCTCGGAGCTCAGTCTGGGAGTTTTGAGATCAACTACAGGAAACATCTTTTTTCTTAAAATTCCCCAGTATATCAGCTGGCAGATGACAGTCTGGGTTGTTACTTCATCTTCTACCTTCTATACCTTTTTCTTTTCAGATGTTTAAGTAATCTTTATACAAAATACACCTGTTCTGATCTAAGCAGATTACTGTTGGAATTTAGACCACCACATTGCATTTTTTGTGCTGTTTAATTTGTCTTCTGTTAGAAAGTCTCATTCAACAGAAGAAATGAAGAGATGCAGTGCAACATGAAGGGTTGTGGCCCATTTTGGCAATAACAAAACCAGCTATTTTGAGTTAGGGCTTCATTTCATGTGAAAAGTCATTTTCCTATGTTGTGCAATTAAGTAGCTGCTTTGTGAAAACATCTACTCAAAAAATCATATTATGTCAGATATTTTCAGTGTTTCTCCACCCTTTTATTGCTCCCACTGGCAGTTCTTAATACAAATGCTTATAGTAATAGCAACCTAATTCCCTACAATAAGTCTTGGAGAATCAAACTGGTACCAAATAGATATATGTGCTTTGCTTCACATTTCCTCAGTCTTTCAAGTTGTTTTGTTTAATCTACTCTTAGATTAATTCTCCATGGTCTTGATTTTGAGGAGTGACTCACAGAGAATTGAAAGTGCTTAATAATTCTCTGACATGTTTTTTATTATCCAATTTACTTTATAGTTGCATTTTTAAAACCTTGTCAGAAACACAGGATTTTCTAAAGATGTGGACGTGGTTTCCATATACAAATGGAAATGCCAATTCCTTTATGGAAAGGGTTGTTATATGTTGGAACAGGCTTCCCTGGGAGGTGGTGACAGAGTCATCATCCCTGGAAATGTTCAAGAAATGACTGGATGTGGCACTTAGTGCCATAGTCTAGTTGACAAGGTGGTGTTTGGTCAAAGGTTGGATCTGATGATGTCAGGGGTCTTTTCCAACATAAATGATTCTGTGATTCTGTAAATGGATCAGCTTGACACTTGCAGTGTAACAATACCTAACTTCTGGAAGGAAAAACTGTCCATAGAGAGAAAGAATTCTTAGGTTGCTTTCTAACATTCACTTTTTCTGCAGAAAATTAATTGGAATAGGAGACATTTCAGTTAGGCTGAAAAAAAAAGCAGAATTTCTGGCTTATTTTTCTTATTTACTGCTACTGCTAAGGTATTCTTCATGAAAAATTAAAAAAAAAAAAAAAAAGGAAGAAATTTCTGGTTTAAGCTTTCTGAAAGCTAAAGCATTTTGTCCTGCACCTCTCAACAGTGACATTCCTCCCTGTTGTATCTGAAACAGAAACCAAGAATAAGAGCTGTTAATTTGGCAAGTTGGCATATTTGAGTTTTAAAAAGCACAGAGAGTCAGAACTGTCTACTTAAAGCTGTCACTGGACATATGTTTCTTGTATTTACTAGTCTAAGGTGATAAAACCTTCCCAAGATTTCAGACCTTTGCTTCTAAGAAACAACCCAGGAATAAAAAAAGAAAGAGCCGTTGTGTTATTGTACAAAAAAAAAAAAAAAAAAATCCATATTATGCAAGATGACCATAGCGGTTATTAAACAAAGGAGGATTGCAGAAACCTTTCACATATTGCTTCCTAGAGATTTACTAGAGATTTTGTGACACTAAGGAAAACTTTAGGCAACACACTGCTTTAAGGAAAGAATTCCTCTGACCAAAGTTAGTTCTTTCTTCAGAAACCCTTCAGTGTGATCCTTTTTCTCACCATACTAAATATAGAAGTGTCTAAGGGTTCAAAACTGCCTTCATGCCGAGCTTCTTACAGACACATCGGTCTGTTCCCATCTGAAAGAGTTTACTTTCTGAGTGGACAGCAAGGAGGTTATGTGGGAAACAGCAGAACACACATGAAGAATGAACAATATTTTGGCAGTAAATACCATGTAATTCTTTGGCGGGTGCTGTTATTATAGGAGGAAAGTAATGCATTTATTAAAGAATGGGACAAACCACAAGGAAAGAAAAGGGAAGGGGAATTGTGGATAATTTATGTTGAAGAATGATCTTGTAGATACTGTTTTTGATCTGAAATTTTTTTTTGGTCAGTCATCTTTTTCTGTGTCTTAAATGATATTAAGCCATTAAGACAAACGTAAGTTCTTCTTAACAGGGAATATTGTAGCATTGTAATTTAAGTAAAAGTCCAACACAATTAAAAGGAGTCCAAGATACCTAATTTTATGTAATCACAGCAACCTTACATTTGTTTCTCTAGTTGCTCATTTCAGCAGTGTTTATAGACTTGAAACTTTTGTAATAATTTGTTGTAATACTTCAGGTATTCAATCTAAATTCCAGAAAAATACCTTATAAATGTTATTGACTTTCTGATTTGTTTTGGTGCAAATGAAGAGAAACATTATGGAAAATGACTCCTTCCTGTGTTCAGTTGCTTTCATGGCTCATTCTGCTAATACCAGACTTAGCTGAGAAATGTCTATGTCATCCTGTATTTAGGCTTTTCCCTTCTGTTTTAGCAGACTCTGCTTCTAGCAGTTGATCATGCAGTTTGTTCCTGCTTCAGCTTGGCACATTATAACTTCTAGCTTTAAAGCTTCTGTGAACAGAAATGAGAAAACTTCTATTTTCTCATTGTCTCCTCTATCAAGTGCTGTTGCAGTTTTCTTTTGTTTTCCTTTTCTTTTTTAAATGGGACTCTTTCCAAATACTCTCCGTGTTTGGAAGGCTAAATAAAGTGATTTGGAATAAAGACATACTTCATCCTGTCACGATGTCCTTGTAGGATCTTAGGAGAAGATTTCTGTCATAGATCATTCTCAGGCTTGAGATTTTTACTCTGTGGTGGAAAGAGTTTTAGGGTCTGATGATGCCTTCAAATTCCTCTGATTTGGAAATAGGACTCGCCAACCTATAAAGCATGTCTGCAAATTTGGAATTTAATTAAAAATTCTCTTTCAGATGCCAAAAATAACAAATAACAATGCCTGGTATAGATAAAGAACTCACAGAGTGGTTTTTCTGTCATTGTTTTTCTTCATATGTAGCTGCCCCTTTTGAAAAGCAGAAAATAATTAAAAGCCAGCAGAGTGGAAATTTCAGAAGTGAAAAGAATAGTTAAAGTAGGTTTATATATAGGTTTGTTAAAATAGTATTTATTCCTTTGATTCACACTAAAAAGCTGGTCTGTGGGTAATCACATTCTCTGCATCTAACCAGCTTAAATGTTCTATCACTGAGACATATTCATCTGCCAATGAATTGAATGAACCAATTCCAGAAGGATCATACTGAAAGTATGACTTGCCTTTACCAATTCAGAAAACACTGCAAAACCATATTAATATTGTAACTGCTGAAATACACTGTAGTTTATGTGTAATTTCTTGTCTGTTTTCAGACTGTAGAACCAGAGGACAGTTTAATGCATTTTCATATCACTTTCGGGGGAGACGTTCTCTTGACTACAGCTTTCAGGAGGACAAGCCCCTGAAGAAAATGAGAATGTCCAAAACAGTAAGGTGAGACCCTCTTTTTTTTTTTTTTTTCTTTTTTAAGAATTATAAAAACACATTTGTTTTCAAAATGGAATGAAATTGAATGATTTCTTTGTAAGTGCTTGCCACTTTTTTCCCAGTATCTGCTTTCTCAAGTTTATGATTGATGTATTTTATTCTGACACTTCTACATATCTACTAACAATAAGCCATTTTTTTCATGCTCAAATTTGTGTAAGACTCTTTGTGAGTAATATAAGTATAGTACGTCTATTCTTCCTGCAGTTTTCATGACAAAAAAATCATTAATGAAGTGTAATTTGGGGATTTGAAACGCCACATTCCTATGGTGCCTGCAGTAATTAATCTAGTAATTAATCTAAATCATTTCATTTCCTTTTTGGAGCTTCTAGGTTCTCCTGTAGAAATAGGAGGATACCAAGTGTTGATTTCACTTGCATAAAATTTTTTGATAATGGTAAGGATTGCTTCTGGTACCAAAATACTCAGAGCAGGAACGGAAAACAGCAGTGCTAATAATATTGTTTGTAACTCCCTAATCCTCAAAATACTGTAGCAAGGAAATAAATTACAGTTTCAGTCACAAATTATCAGCTGCACAGGGTTCCTGCCCTTTACAGGCAATGAAAACTTATGTATGAATTAGTGACATGAAAGGAGTTCTGCTCAGATCATTTCTTGTGAAGATCCTTCATAATGAACAAATTTGAGACATTTGAATTATAGCTCCTTCTATTCAGCATTCATTCTTTTAACAAATAAAACTGAGTGATGATGATGACCAAGCAGAGTCTACCACTCTGGCAAGGAAAGCATCAAGACAGATACATGAAGAGCTAAATGAAATTCAGCAATTTCAAATACTCTAGAGGTGTTATAGTACTTGAAGAAACACCATGATTATATTTCACTTATTTGAGAGGAATCTGTCCCAAAATAAAAGATCCTTTAGGGGTTTAGGATTTTAGATGAGAAGACTGCAGCTAAGTATAAGCTGGCTTACAGATAATATGAAAAGGTAAGTTCCTTTGAAGTAATCCTTGAAGAAGCATGTTTTGTCTGTCTTTGCAAGTGAACTGCTAGAAAAATTTACAAAACAGCAATTTTCTTAAGGATGCTAGTCTCATAGGTCTAAAACTGCAAAAGGGGTTAAATAAATAAAAATGAAAGCAAGAAAAAAAAAAAGCTTACATCTAAATACCAGCTTGTTTGACTGTGTTTCGGAAAATACTGTGTTTCTGTCCAGTTACTAATTAGGAATACAAAATAGTAGATTTACAATACTTCATTTGTAGCATAAATAAAGCTAAAACAACCTCAGTCACTGAATGTTCCCATCAGTTCTCAAGCTCAGTGTTGTATTTAAATTGCATTTGTGGTGAGAAGGATTTTTTCCTCCTTTTTTTTTAGCTTCTCATTTTCAATAACTTGAACAGGTGCGGAAGATTAAATCTTTTGTTATACAATAGCAGCTGGTTTACTTGGACTTTGGCATGTTATGTTGTTTGGAGTTTTTTCTCTAATTTAGATGAAAAACTATGGGAAACTAAGTATCTTGAACCCCTGCCAGTAAGTGCTGTTTTAATTTATACAGAAAGATTATAAATCCTGAGCCCTGATATATGAGAATTTCTTTGCCAGTTCATTCTTTGGGTATCCCTTAGCACTGGAAATGACATGTTAACAAAATAGTAATGCCTGTGATAGTAATTAATGGATTCAAGGATCTGCAAAATAGTAATGGGTTCGAGGATCTTAATGTAATAAGTGACTTAAAAATTAGTGTTCTCCATGCTTTTGAATGCATGATTTTTAAGCGGTGCCAGATAATATATTGTTAGTTATGGACAGTTCCTTTTGTTACTTTTTCTCATCAACCAATTGAATTGATTAACACAATTTGGTGTTATATACCTTTTATGAGATATCAGCTGGAAAGTACTACATACAACAGACTTTAGATTTTGTGTACTATAAGCAGTATTGATGCCAAATGTTAGTAAAAAATATGTTCATATCTAGAAGTATGTCTCATTTATTTATGAAACACAGATTTCTCCTTTTTAAAGTCATATTTCTTAAAATACGTGCTCTGCTAACAAGCAGGAAGCACATAGAGGAAGAATCTATGGTTCAGAATGTAAAATGTGAATTTCATATCAGAAGGAACACTTTTTAAGACTCTTTCCCTTTAGTCTGCTTTTGTGTTGGAGGCTCAGGGGTGAATTTAAGGTGATTCTCTATAGTGTCACTGGTGACAACTTTGTGTGTAGCCCTGCATTAAATACATAATTTTCTAAGTATAAGAAATTCCTTGTTGCTAGTGATATTGACAGTGATCTAGAGCTCACCTGTCCTCAGCCTGTCTTCAGCACCAGCTGGTCTTGTGTGCTGTTGTGGTTCATATCATTCCTACATTTGTGGTTGCTCTTCTTTTAAATTTTTTTAAGTGTCCTAAAATATCTAGCCAAATAAAAATGAGTTAGATGAATATCCTGACTTGGCACTCATTTGTTGCAGTTCTGTGAAACAGAGTAAATATTTTCGCAATGCCACATCAGCATCTAATGAAAATAGACATGAACCCGCAGTGAATGACTTCAAAGAATTTGTTTTGGAAATGCAAAAGACTATTTCAAGCCTCAGAAATCAGGTAAGATGATATCATGAACTAATTGTAGTCTATCATGTCTGATTGTAGATTTAATTAATAATGTTTTCCTAACATCTGTCTTATGTTTTTAATATTTAGACATTCCCTGCAGACAAAACCCACCACATAGTATCTCAAACAAAAACCAACACAGAACATGGTGTGTTATTATTCTTTATTTCTGTGTTCTTTTGAAATCATACTGAAATATTCTACAGCTGGGCCCTCTTGACTTTTGAACCTGAAGCCTTGTGTAGCCATTGTATACTAAACACAGAATTAATCTTTCTCTAAAAATTTGTGTGTAATGTTAGTAAAATCTTTTTTACCATTTGAAATGTATACAATCTATGTAAAGCAATGATTAAAATGTAGACTTCATAAGAAGTAATATGCCAGACTACATCTGTAAATATAGTTAAGATCTAGATCACTTAGAGAAGACTTTACAATGTTTGCAGGTAAACTCTGTTCAGCCATAGTGGAATTCCACTTTTAAAATGTACACCATATGTAGTAAAAAATTCAAGCAAGCATTTTAAATTAGGGTGTTAAAAATTTTTTTTTAAATTCACCTCCTTCCCAAAACATTTTTGACAGTTTAAATTTGTCTTTCTGTATATGAAACATATAGTTTTTTTCTCTTTTTATGCTCTAGGTGAATATTCCAATAGTAGGAAAGATGTATTTTCTGTTAGCCTTCTTTTGAAAGACTGTCTCCATATGTGTTACCTGTTTCTAGAGTAGTGAGGAGAAAAACCTAGACAAGTATAACAAGGATTATATAGCATGTAGTGCAAGAGAAAAGACAGAATACTTTACACAAATAAAAACCTTTCTTTGATTCAGTAACTAACTTTTTTCAATGTTTTCAGATAAAAAAACTTGAATCACGCCTCAGTAATTCTGATTGCACTGATGAAGAGGGTAAATCATATTCCAGCAATGAAACCTGGAAAAGGGACCCTTGTACTGTGTGTGAATGCAAAGTAAGTATGTGGAAATTAATTTTGAAATAGAAATTATAATTCTGCTTCTAAACCAGCAGTTCCAGTTTTGTGCCTGCTAATTTCAGGGTAATACTTGCAAATTTTTTTAATGGATCTTCAGTTATTTTGTACTGAAAGTTATATTATTTAGACATTCCCACCCTAAACATTGTTTTTCAATCTAGCCATTATCTATTTTTATTACATTTGTTTTCATTTATGTATAGTTATATGGGTAAAATTAACTGCGAAGTGAGACACGTACTGAAAAAGTCCAACAAAACGCATAAAAATCAATAAAAGCTCATCTGACTTAGTGCTAGATTGTAATTTTCTTCTATCAGAGAAAAAATTTTTATAAGGTAGTAAAAAAAATACATTAGTGCTTGGATACCCCAGTCTAACCTGAATGTTAGACAAAAGGAAATATGCTGCTTTGTCAAAAAGATGCAGTAATACAGAAAGTGCCTTAATGTTCTCAATGTAAGTTGATACTGAAACAAACTGTATGGAGTTACCGTATTGGTCAGGTTCTTACAGAGAATGAATGAGAATATGTTCTGCAATAACATGAAAATGTATTTCTTGTTTGGAATAGGTAGCTAAGTATGTTTTTGTTCTGTTATTTTTTCCTGGCACAGGTTGGTCAGATTACTTGTTTTGTAGAATCATGCCCACCAGCTGACTGCGAAGCACCTGTGAAGGGAAAAGGAGATTGCTGTCCAGTCTGCTTACAACAAAATATTAATAAAAAGAAGCCATAAGTCTACTTTTTAAGAATTTAGGGTGCATACTCCTCAAATCATATCAATGCCTGCTGATGGCAAAACCAGGTAACTACAGTCCTAACAGCAAGAAATCAAGATTTACAATATTCTAATGGTGCTGTAACAGTATAACATAATGTATCATTTTATTTTCTGCCCATGAAGGTAAATCACAATGCAAAACTTAACGAAAGGGAAATTAGCAAACAGGTCAAAGTTAATTGTGTGTTATACTTCTCAGGTTATACAAACTCAAACTGGTGCTACTTTAAAAGAACACTGTCAGGTAGTTTTAGGTACCCAAAATGACTGGGCTCAGGATTTACTCTAAAATGAAGACTTTGTTTCCAATCTTTACTTAGCAACATTAAAAGTTTACTGTCCCTTTCTAGTACCAGTCTGTGTTGATACTTAGCTCTTTGCTATTATTAGTAAAATTCCAGGAAAAGGAAAACACGAGGTCACTGTGCCTGTAGCAATGCCATAGCAGGCCAGTTTCTGCAAACATCAATGCATGGAAATTCTGTTAAATCACACTATCACTGCTGGGTCTGGACCAGCAAGGAAATAAAGAAAACTACTTGACACCTTTCAACATCCTTTCCTTAATTCAAGAAGCAAATTTAATCAAAACTTTCAAAGGAAAAAAAAGCTAGAATTAGTAAGGAAATATAAATAAATGTAATTGGGAGAAAGAAAAAGGAACTGAATGTGTATTATACATGTAATTGACAGTGTTCCTCATTCTGTGGAAACATGCATGACAGAGTAGCATTCGATCTTAAAAATTAACATAATCCTTTTTGTCAAAACATATGTAATTGCTTGACAACGTTTGTTTGTTTGTTTCATTTATTTTAAATCTTTGTACCATAACCATCCAGGTCAGTTTTAAAGCATGCTTCTCTTGATCTCAGATCAGCTCATGTAATTGTATGGCCCTGTTTTGAAAATGTGAAAAGATGTCACATGCCATTTTGTATACAAAGATTCCTACTGATTCACTGTACATATTGTCAATAGACATATGTTCCTGATTATATTGTGGCACTGTTGAAAAAAAGAAAAATCAAAAATCAAGCAGCATGATTAATTGTGGATTGACTACTTTTTCTGACAAGGTATTTGATTTTTATTTTTTTGTTTTCCAGTTTCATCTAATGAATATATATTTTTACCTCAATATGTTTATCATTCGTGTTAAAAATGGTCTGCCAATGAACTTCATCTCCCATTTAAATGTTTAACATTATAGAGTGTATGTCTACACTAGCATTTCAAAGTTATGTACTTTTTAGAATGCAAACTGCGTATTTTTGACCAGGAATTATATTGAGTGAAGGACAACTATCATACCTCATTTTACAGCTTTTTTTTGTGCTTATTCGGAATTGATTCTTTCCCTGAATAGTTAATTTGCTAGAGATTACTGCTCTGTCCTTTAGTCCTAAGTCAGGACTAGCTAGAACCAGAGCCAATTACATACTTCACTGACTTCTGAGTTTGAGCATTCAAATTCAAGAGACAGAGATTGGGGTATCAAATAAATCTGCACAAAATTAAAGCTTCATATGTTAAACATTTCAGATTATGCAAACAGACTGAGTTCTTAATTATTGCATGGTAGAACAAATACCTGTCTAATAACTAACCTAGCACAGCAATATGAAATCCACTATCATATATTGGCACATAATTTCTCTGATTACTAACATTAATAATTTCTAATTCAATGAACTATTACCATGACACACATTGAAACTTTGTTGTAACTTTAAAGCTTACTACAGAAACTTTGTTTCATACTATGGTAGAAGCAAAATGTACATGTGAGTGCTGTGTTAAAGGTGTGTGGTACACATGGAATTGCAATTTATATTTTTAAGAATATTTTAATTGATTTTTATATACAGTGTTTTGATTTATGTAATATTCTTCGTTAATACTTCTAGAAATTGTGTGTGGCGAGCATGTTTGAGTATCATATGGTTCCCAAAAAATTGTCATTCCTGTATTTCTTTGATACTCTGGTATTTTGTTGACTTTTGTTGAGAGTCCAAACCACATGTCTCGTCCTGTAATTCCAACTCAGATGGAACTCCCATTGACCTATAGCAGAAATTCCTCAAAGAGGAAGGGTTGCAGAGCTAAACCAAATATAATTTAACTGTCCAAACAGTTAAATAAGGCAGTAATACATCCAGCTGGTTACTACTTGCTTTCTTCCTTTCCAGTTTTGTATTAAATAAACTTTCTCAAGGTTTCCGCTTATAGGAGAAGAGAGTTTCCATTTATACATTATAAAATAGTACCTTATATCTGATTGTTCCTTTTCTCCAGCCTCCAGAGTAAAGTGGGAGGTTTTCTTTGTTGTTCACTGTTTATTCATATGGTATATAACGTGGGCTTAGGAGTCTGGATATGCTTAAACAAGTGTAACAAGTGTAATATTGAGTTATTTTCCTCCATCCATCTGTTTATAAACCAGGAAAAACAGGTCTTTATCCACAGTCTAAAATGTAATCAGTCATGGATTGTACCAGTTCAGTTTTATTGCAGTGTCTTTAGAATCAGCGTTGATTTTGACATTTCTGAAACAGTGGCCAATGGCTAGATGACCATTTCCTCAGTATCCACTGTGAGAATATTGCTGTAATATGATGCAAATTTTACATATTTATTTTCTTTTTTAATGTTACCTAAAACAAAGTTGTCATTGTTGTTATTTTAATCAGTAAATTTACCAAAGAACTGTTTGCACTGTATAATGAATGCTTTTCAGTTAAAATAAAATGGGCCACATTTCCAAGTAAATTTCAAGTGATTTCTTCTTGTACGTGTATTTTTTAGATTATTTGCTGAGGATCCAATGTGTAGGCTTTGATAAATTGCTAGATACTAATACTGTTCTGACCAGCTGTTGCATTATGATGTACCTAATCAAGAGATTGTACTGAGTCATGAAAAGGCAGCATTGTCGATTAATAGCATATTATAAAGTAGACATGCTAAGAATACCAGACTGTTGTTTTGCAATTGTCCTGGCTGCTTAGTTCATAGAACCATAGAATCACCTGAGTTAGAAGGAACCCAGAAAGATCACTGAGTCCAGCGCCTGGCCCTGCATTCCCGAGAGTCACACCATGTGCCCAAGGGCACTGTCCAAATGCTTCTTGAGCTCTGTCAGACTTGGTGCTGTGACCCCCTCCCTGGGGAGCCTGTTCCAGTGCCCAGCCACCCTCTGGGTGAAGAACCTTTTTCTGATAACCAACCTAAACCTCTCTGACTCAGCTTCATGCCATTTCCTCGAGCCCTATCTTTCATGACGTAGTTCCTTTACTTTCCTTTTTTTCCTCACTTAGCCTGCTATGGCATGGCAAGGAAACCTCTGCACCTCCAGCATACTTCTCCTTTTCTTTGGGACCCGATGTATTTGCTGTCCAGCTGGCAGTGTTATGAATAGTCCTTTCATGGGGCTTGAGCATTACAGCCTGCTAACAGATGGAGCACAGTACAGATCAGATATGTCTAAGTTACAAGAAGATGTGGCTAGCTGTGTTTAGCTGAAAAGCTATGAATTGAATATCTGTTTATATTCAGGAATGGAACAGAACAGCAATTCCTGCAATAAAGGAATAAACTTAATTGTTGCATTTGGTAAAGATGTTTGTGTCTTTTTGATGCCTCCCTCAATGATACAATTTTACATTCCCACAAGTCATGTGCTGTTGCTGAGTTGCCAAAACAAATCTCATTATCTACTTATATCTTTATGAGATGCTGTAAGTGGTTGATCTGGTGTGCAGCCATTCCAAGGATTGAAATGGCAAAGTGCTTCATGTCTCTTTTCGTAGCGATAAGCGTGAAAAAGGTGTCTGGGGTGGGGGGAAAAGTAATTAGAAATTGCCCAGAGAAAAGGAAATAAACTATTGTTTTGTTTTGGCAGGAAGAAAAAAGGAAAGATTTCATCAAGGCCTCTGAATTTTTTCAGGCAGATGCAAAAATTCATTAGGAATATTGGAACAGATTAATTATACCAAAGCAACACATATACTATACTGCGATAGAGAGTCCTGAGGCACTGGGAAGCAATTTCACCATTTATTGAACCAGCTACTAGTGGCAGTAAGGCAGGGTTTTAGTCCCCTTCCTCCACTCTGAAGCATTGCCTCTCTTGCAATGAAGATCTTTTTTTTTTTTTTTTCTGTCCTGCCTGCTTTCACAGCTAAGGGACTTAAATATGAACTCAGGACTGAAGGTCAAGGTGTTTATTGGAGCAAATCATCAGCCTGACCCAGAATGGCAGGTCCTGGCTGGTGAACGAGGACAAGAGAGGCCTGAATGAGATGCTTCAGAGGAGGATTCAGAGTCAGCCAGTTAAAAACATTGCCCAAAGTGGTACTGGGGCAATACTGGGGTTCCTGTTCTTGGGTGACAGATTTGGCTCTGTTAGTTATGGATTTCAATAACACAGATTTCACACTTCCATGGAACTCCGCTAGGAGACACCAAACTGAGGCCTTGCTCTTTCCTGTTTTTTGTAGAAAGCCATCTTCTTGCTACACCTGAGAGGTAAGTGTGACAGCTTTCATATATAAAGAGCAATTCCGGTTGCTGAAGGATTACTCAAGCTGTTTTAATCAATGATTTTCTCTACCTCTGGGTGAAAATCAGTTATTTAGCAACCTACATTTTTATTTAAAAACTCAAATGCTGTCATGGAAAATGATTTATTTTTTTTAATTAGGCTTTGTGGAAATAGCTTTCTTGAAGGCAGCGCGGCAGACTGGAGACATTGTAGAAGTGGAATAAATGTTTTCTTCCATCTGAAATGTCTTGGCATGATTGCATACAACCTTACATGTTGCCAGGCTATTCTCTTATATTGAGAGTATTTAAATATTGCTGTGGGATTATTTTGGTTTTCTTTTATATCGACAATCAATTCAGGCAATAACAAACAATAGGTGCCTTGCAGTCAGAAAATGACAGTTTGTTTCTGCTACAGGCAAACGTTAATGTAGATTTTAAAACCTTCATCTTATGTTCTTTCTTTTTTTTTCTGTGGTGGAATGCTATTGTTACCCCAAATCCTACCTCACAAGCAGCTAGTATTTTTTTTTTTGATCTGCAGGTATATATATCAGAAAACATCACCTTACTTTTTTGAGTTCAAGGATTTTGCACATTGAGGCTGATAAAAAGGGGCATAGCTCCTACCTATTGCTTTAGATTAACAGACTTTTAAAGCCCCAAGAAGTCACTGTAGCCTTGTCTAGTAAACTCAATTTGTCCAGAGTTTCTAACATTGAAATGCTATCTTGTGTTTGAATGGTGTCTTAAAAAGACTTCCAGTCTTGATTAAAAATTTTAAAATGTTACTTCTGCATCACCATAATTTAAAGTGTAATAGGGGGTTACTTTCACAAAAAAAATTCAGCCTGCAATAGTTTCGTATTCTGCTACTGAACTGCTCATCCTAACCCATAATTTCACTTTTAAAATAGATCAGCCTTCTTCTAAAGGATTTAGATGGGTGCCATTTGCAGTTTAAAATTATTCTTATTCTCTAAATGGCACCAAGTATTCATGTTAAGCCAGATTTTAGAGCTGCTTTTAGCTATTTTATAGGTCTGAATTTTTTTAGTAGGAGTCACATTCTTTATTCCCCCATGAATGATTTGCATTTAATTATGTTACTCTAATCAGATGAACAGTCTAGCAAGTAAGCCAGATTTATCAGTAATTGTTTTAATTTTCTTTATAGGAAGTAATTTACCTAAGGTTTCAAGTTATTTAATCTGGGATAGATATTCTGATGCAGCTACAGGTGAATCCATATTGTAGATTCTTTGTAGCAGTAATTAGCCAAGTATGACTGACCACACTTGAGAGAATAAGAAACGAAAGGAAAAACAGATGAAGGCTGAGCTGCTGCTTCCCTTCTGTGGTGAGAAGATGTTTACAAATGAAAAAAAGCTGGTGATGGTCTCTGGCTTTTTTTCCCCCCCATATCTGCTGCTGTTTGCTTCACTCTTGATGCACTATTTAAAAGTACAAGAGCTTAGAGAGACACTGATAGAAAGTCAGGATTTACACTGTAGTAACACATGGTGTAGGTTGTGTGTTCCTAGTGATAATCTTGTCTCTCCTTTCCCTTTCAGCTTTCCTGTATTGCATCCCTTAGTTCTGTCTCTAATTTAAATTAGATTAAAACAAGAATAACCCACACTTATGAAAGAGCAGAAAAATATGGCTGGGGAAACTGTTTATATTAGAAGTTTAAAGAGTTTGGGCTACATGAAGCTATAGCTGTGGTCAGGAATTTTGCATACTTTAGTGCTGGATTTGCACCACTGGAAAATAAAATGCCTTGGCCTGCAGAACAGCCATGGTTAGCAGATGTGAGAACTTCCCAGCGCCTCTGAACTCCACCACAGCTCTGGAAAATTACTCAGACACAGGTGAAGACCTGAGTTCATTCAACCCTCGGTGTCTCTGTTGAGACTAACACTGCAAGTAAGACCAGTCTTGGTGGGTTTTGTTGCATCCCTTGTTTACAAGCTATTAGAAGGGAGTATGTCTCTGTTCTGTACTGAATTACTTGCTATGATTTTGCTTCTCCACTAGAAACACTGCAAACCATCTTACCTGTCTTGTAGAAGCATTCACATTAGCAGTGTTTAACTATGGCCATCTTAAAATCCATAATATTCATTATTTTGACTACTAGAATATTTATGCATGGAAAAGTTGCTTAAATGGTATTTTTAAAATTAATTACTACTTTAAATAGTAAATATAAAAGGGATAGAACAGAAGAAAATTGAAATGCCACAACAATTACACATTCATTTTATAAACCAAATCTTGAGTAGTTGACTGCTTATTACTAAATACAAACTAGAGTGTTAATCCCAGACTTTCACAGAAAATGTTATAGTTTTACTTTCATGGTGCTTGCAAAGTAAACAAGATACTAGTACTAAGTCTGGTCTGAAGAAAGCTGATGGCAGTGACTGTGCAAGCTCATTTCAGCTGTTTTAAAATAAATGTCTTAATTTTCCTATGGGATTATAGACGATTTGAGTACTTACAATTTTAGTTCTTAATAATGTATGATCTTAGGGAAGCAGTTTCTAGAACACTTTTCCAAGTGGACCATTATTTTTCTGTTTTGTTTCCTTTCTTCATCCAAACAGGTGGCCTTTTTTCATTCTGAAAGTCCATAAAAATCTGTCAACAAGAGATAAGACAGGGCTGGAATCTTGTCTCTGCTAAGTCAATGTGGTGATGTCGTTGACACTTCATGGTCAGTTCTGGGAAAGACTCTTGTTGGGCCAGGATTTCCTCCACCTAGATAATCAAACAATATTCCTATAGTTCTGGATTTTGTGTGTTAAGGGGGAGAAGGAATTTGGTTCTAAGACAGAAGATCAGGAGATCAGTTTCAGTAATGTCATCTTACTATTGTTCAGTATGACAGCACTGAACAGTATATTTTCATTAGGTAAAGAAATCCTATTCTCTGTAATGTCCCAGGTCTCTGTACTAACTTTTGTTTGTTTACACAAGTGCCCAGTGCAAGTAAACTGAATAAACAGAGAAGTTAGAGCTGCAGCACCTGAAAACAGAAGTATCCTAAGGAACACTCATAACCAATTAGAAGTCTTCCCTAATAAGATTGCCAGGAATAATGTGACTACAATGTAAGGACAGGATTTCACTAAATGTATTCCTTTTACAGGACACCAATAAAAACCTTGGTGATATTTTCCTAGAAAATATTTTTAAATTTTGTTTTCTAGGTAGCTTTTATT
This sequence comes from Falcunculus frontatus, assembly GCA_013398115.1. NCBI lineage: Eukaryota > Metazoa > Chordata > Aves > Passeriformes > Falcunculus > Falcunculus frontatus. Next base: position 651,499 of record VZRV01004810.1, on the reverse strand, counting down.
ACACAAGGTCCATCCTTGTGAGTGTTAGCTACAAATGAAATTGGAATCCATGTAAAAACTAACTTCTGTGGTTTGGGACAGATATCAGGAAATCCTTCACTCTTTAGAGGATACTTTAACTCTCCCAGCAGATTCAGAGAATTCTTCTAGACAGCTTGCCAGACTGTCAGGATGGTGGCTGTTATCTCAGATCTCAGTTAGCACATTTGGGTCTTCAGTGAAGATTCCCAAAGCTTGTTACATCAGTCTTGGCACAGCACACCAAGGAAGCATGCACAGGATCATGACTTACATGAATACGTTTCTCTCTTGAGCCCTGAATAAAATCTCTGGCAATCAGGCAGAAAACCCATACTTCCTTTTTTGTCTTGTAAACTTGAGGGCCAATTAGTTAAAATATCTCTATACAATACATGAATTTCCAGCTGTAGGCAGGAAGGAAACTTCCGCTGAAAATGGTATTCCTCTATTACATATATTTTCTTTTAATTATGAAATATATAAATATGAGTTAAAGTCTTCTGGGACTGTAGTGATTATATGTATTTATTTCTAAGATGCATATATTTCTTACACCTATCTAGCAACCTCTATAGTCCACATGACTCTCTACTGACAATGGTGACCCTGTACCTAAACACGTCATCCAAAGACCTCACCAAAGTGTTCTGTCAAAGGGGATGGATGTAAGAGAAAACCAGCATTAATGGTCCCCTGGGGTCTGGCTTCCTAAGGGATTTAACAGACCTTTTGCCAAACAACCATAGTGAAGTGTCCAAACATGGCAACAATTCACAATTATTTTGAAGGAAATATTTGGAAAAATAGAAGGAAAGGGTTTTTTGAGGTGGTTTAAATAGAATGCAATTTTGTGAGGAGAAAAATGGCCACTGAGCTACCCTATTCAATTCCTCCAAGTGTGGAATAATCCCTGAAGTAAACTGAGGACATTAATTTGTTAAGTCCATGGTAAAATTTACACAAAAGTGAGTGCAAGATGCACAAAAATAAATATATATTAAATTGTTCATTTTCAAGATTTGCAGCACATCTATACATAATACCTGCTTTTACTTATATGTTGATTCACTATCTGGAAAGCTCTGTTTTTTGTGAAAGGAATACCACTCTGTAAGAACTATCTGCAGTATTTAAAATGGGGGCTTTTAGGTGATAAGTTGTAATTACTGTGTTAATAAATTGTATACTCCTTTGCTAATGATTTTAACATGACAGGATGTCATGGTTTCACCCCATCCACCAACCAAGCCCAACGCAGCTTCTTACTCATTCCCCCTCCAGGGGGTTCAGGAAGAGGGTCAGAAGGGTAAAAGCTAGAAAAAGAAGCTAGAAAACATGTGGGTTGAGATAAAGACAGTTTAATAGGGAAAGCAGAGCAAAACAAGGAATTAATTCACTGGTTCCCCAGGTCAGGCAGGTGTTCAGCCATTTCCAGGAGAGCAGGGCCCCATCACACATAACAATGACTTAGGAAGATAAATTCTCCCTCTTCTTCCTTCCTCCCCCCACTTTATATACTGAGCATGATGTCGTATGGTCTGGAATATCCCTCTGGTCAGTCTGGGTCACCTGTCCTGGCTGTGTCTCCTCCCAACCTCCTGTGCACTCCTAGCCTCCTCACCAGGGTAGGAGCACAAAAAGCAGAAAAGGCCTTGGCTCTGTGCAAGCCCTGCTCAGCAATAAACAAAACATCTCCGTATTATCAACCCTGTGTTCAGCACAAATCCAAAACACAGCCCCATACCAGCCACTGGGAAGAAAATGAACTCTACTCCAACCAAAACCAGCACATAGTATTATTCAGATTTGGAGTCTTGTTCCTAGTATCTGATATTAATAGTTATTTTTTGCGTATTTATCCATATATTAGTTGCTTTTCGGTAACTGGAGTAGTTTGTATTTTCTATTACAATTCTGTTTCTCTGACCTGAAGGCAACAGAGACCTGTGTACTGAGAAGTGGAAATGAACTCTTTGGGAGTACTCTACAGTCTGCACAATATATCATTTTTTAAAAGTGTTTTATATATGTGATCGAACTGAAATCTAATGTTTTTTAAAAAGTAAATGTCAGAGGTAGAATTAGTTGCCCAAACTAGAATAAGAAAGCAAGAAAATGGTTTTAAACTCTACCAGTCAAACTGAAAATTAGCCTAAGCAGTTAAATGGAATTTAGGAGGAGGTATTGCTCTTAAATACATTGGAAAGGACACTTGGCTAATGGAGCTGCTCACCCTCCTGCCTCCAGATATGTTGGATTCTACACTGATACTATTTGACATCTTGATCATAAAAAATACTCTGGATCAAGGCAGACCGAGGGAAAAACATCTAACTATTGTTTGGCTAGAAGGCAGGATGGCCTTGAAGATCAGAAACAGGATGGTTTTGTTCTTGGGTTAGCTTTTGGCATGCTCAGGCAATTAATTAAGCTCTCTTATATTTAGTCCCCCATCTGTAAGAAAAACATAATAATGCAGGCCTCTTAAAGTCTTTTAAAATCTCTGAAGCTCACTGGTGGCCTGTTGTGTCTCAGGGAAAGCTTACTGTTGTTCCTTCTTGTGCATTATTTCCTTTCCCTGTTTGTTCTTCATTTTGGTGATCGTTACCTTTTTTTCTGAATAGGAGTTTGGTCAATCAAAGGAAGACAAATCTACCATGTACAACACCTCCATGAACTTTTAACCAGAAGGGGAAGCTGAGTCTTAGATGATTTCATTATGACAGAAGTTTTCCAGGTCTGGGAGAGGCTGATAATGGCCTTGCAGTGCCTGTCATTTCCTACCAACTGCTCTGTAGTGGAGATTTAGAGTTCCCTGTCCTTTCTTCCTTCTTCTCATGTAGATGGAGTCAGGCATGTGACAAATTAGTGAGACCATACCTGTGCACATCTAATTCCTATCAGATAGCCTATGCCCTTAAAAACAAATCCTCAAATCACTTGAACATCAGATTACCCATCTGAAACCAAACTGAAGGAAAAATGCCGGTTAATATAGTTTGAAAACAATTATAGAACATCCCAGAATTTCACTGAACCCCAGTGAACTAGAACTCATCATCAGACAAGGCATAGACAAACATATTGTCTCTGCTAGCAGATAGAAATAAGTTTTCATCAGTTTAATTTTCTGAGATGTTGGATGAGTCTTAAATTCCATCTTCCATCAGAATTTCCGATTTTATCAGACAATCTTCATCCGAAATTCACCTGGAAAATGTTGTCTTCACATCCTGTTGGCGTCTTTCCCTTCCTTAAATTTTCCCAGGCAAACATGGAATCAGACAAGACGTGCTTCTACTTTCTCAAAACACTAGAGCTTCTGCAGCCATGCAGTGTTCAATAGTCGTCAATAACAAGTTTGTTTCTTCCAAGTTCTTATCAAGACTTCTTGATAAAGTTGTAGAGATGTCCCTTTCATAAATGTACCTAATGAAGGATGAGAGGTGGGCTAATTTCACAGCTGAATTCAAATTCTTCTGACTGAAGACAGGTATATCTTTATAGCATGAATTATATTTTCATTCCCTTCCTCCAAAAGGAGGAAGCTTTAATTCCATTTAAGAAGTTCAATTAGAGATTTCCCTGTAAAAAGTTGAGCATAGGTAGAGTTAAGCAAAGTATTTCTTAGATATACCTTTACTCTTTGTCTGTCTTTGAATTCCTTATCTAATTTGTGTGGATGTTTTTACTAGAAGATTTATATGATAATCACCAGCGATCTTGTTGCCCTGTGGCAAATTTTCTGAATGACCATTAACTGCTTAATCTCATAACACAAAAAGTAAATTTGTATTTATATATACTCCTAGTAGGAAGAACAACCTTTTGTAGTCATCTAGACGCCGTTGACAGAAATTTCTGTCTACAATGGTAGACACACAATCAATATAGTATTTCTCCAGTGAGAAGATATGTGTCTGAAGATAGCTACTTTATGAGAAATACCACTAAAATTATGGTCAGAGAAAGATGTGATGTTGGATATTAAACTTAATATAATGGGCAATGAGAGTTAAGAAACTAAAAAAGGGCTATATGATAAAAGAATATGCTTAACAGTGAGCAACCTACACTAACCCGAAGAGACATTTTTCTTTATGTAACTGGGAAAAGGCATGCTGGTGCTAAATTTCAGCTACTTGATAATACTTAATTTAAAAGACTACTGAGACTTTTATTTTTTTTAGTGCTTTGGCAGTAATTTGATGGCTTGTAAAGTGGCAGAGGAGCAATGCAGCAATGCAGTTTTGCAGATGTAGTTCATTATGCTTGAGAGGCTGAGAACTAGATGGTGTCTTATATTAAATGTTCATGGAATGAAGACAGAGAAAATTCACAGACTTGAGAACAACCTTTATCCAAAGGCTAGTCTGTTCTGCATGCAAGAACACCTGATTGTAGGCCGGGGCAGTGATGCAGACATGCAGCTGACTCCAAGGGATCAGGCTGATGAAGCTCTCTGTATGACAGTAAGTGAAACAGTGCCAGGCTTTATACCTGCAAATGAGTGTTTTTGTTAAAAACAACCTGCACATTTCCATCTCATTCCAGCTAGCACTTTCCAACAAGTTAGCACAAACAGGCCAATCAGTTTTAAAGAGTGGCAATTTTTAGATATCTAAAAACCGGTGGACTAGATGATGCCTGGGATAACTGGCAATTACATGAGCTGCTTGAAGGCTACAGCTCTATGTAATTTCTACGTTAGCTGACAATCCCTATTTGGATCGAGCCCTGCTGTCACTTCTCTGATGCACCTTCAGTTTGCCTTTTCTACTGCATTGCCACTTTGGTTGCTTGCTCTTTTTCCCCTCCTTGTATCCTTAACTGCTCATCGCAATTCTTCTACTCCCATTCGATTGTCATCCAAGTTTGCTTGTCTCACTCCCACTTTGCATCCAGATTGGGCTTAGCTGGAAAAATCGAGCATGTCATTAAGCCCCAGCAGAGCAATTTTGAGTCTAACATAAGTAGACATTGCCTGTAAACCTGACATCTGGATTATATCCATGATGTAAAGATGACAAATGGCTTATTAAATAATAGACTTCATAAATGCATTATCATTTCAATGAAATGTTCCATAGCATCTGAAAAGTCAGTAAGAAGTGAACTGTAGTGCAATTCTCTGCTGAGCTTCACAGACAGACCTAATTCTAGGTCTGTGTAAGATGCTGAAAAAGCTAGTTGGCACGTGATATCATCACCAGACGCTATAGCCATCACCAGATATATAACTTGACGTATTTCTTGTGGTTAGAAGGCCACATTATTCCCCTTTGTGTAAAAGCAGCGGTACATCTGTTAGGAATTGCACTAGGCCTTTGGGATTTTCAAATGCAGCTATGCAGTTTTGCAGCTGTAGCTCATTGTAAATTGTTTGATAATGAAGATTTAGATTTTGGAGGGGTGAAGGGAGAGGAATGTATTCCATATTTCGTTTTCTTAGTATTTTAATTGAATATCCTTATATTCTAGCTCACTTAGCAGAGGAGAAGCTTGAAAAAGAAACATTTTGTTTGGTTTATTTTTTTTCAAGTGCCAACTTCTCTCACACTGATCCCTTTACACATCACTTTGCCACGTAAATGTCATAATTTGTATTTCAAAGATGGGATGAACTGACTGTAGTAAAGAGCTGGTCTTACACAATGGCCAGCACACAAGAACAATACAGAAATTTTGTTAGTGATGCATAAGTATTTGTTACAAAATCATATTTTAATCATTGCCATTCAATCTCTGAAATGCAGAGAAAAAAGATAACTTCAGTTAAACTTGATATTCCCTTGGCAATAGATGCAGATTGTTTTCTTTGAAATTTTAGAGTTGCAATGAAATGAAAAAATGATTTCAATGAAATATATAGATCTGAAACCTAGTTTGGAAATTGCAGTGTATATCTCTTGCAGCTGAGTTGTAGAATGTAAATGAGAAGTATATTCAGGGCTGTAAAGCCTGCAAACACAGCTGGCCAGAGAGTTGTCTCTTTTAGGATACTATCTACCCAAACATTACTTTTAGGCCGGAAGCTTAGGATGTCTGGTGAGAAAACTGGTCTTTACATGTGCTACTGAAATGTGTTTATCTTGGACAAAACCTCTTGTCTCCGACAAGTGCTTTTTGCCGTATATGCTATGTCCTCCCTATTCCCAGCAGTAGTTAAGAAACACCTCACCTCATTTACCTAACATTGATGACATTTCAGGATAATTTGTGAAAATAATTCAGGCAAAACCTTGTATATCTGAATGTGAGAAAACTCTGGTCAGCCTGCGAGGACATTTTGAAATTTCACTTTTTTAAAAGTGAAAAGTTTCTCCTTGACCACCTGAGAAATCCTGGATATTAAAGCTTATAGAGTTGCATTAAAGGCTTATCTGTCCTGTCAATATCCAGGTTCTGTAGACTGGTCTGTAACAGTGCATAGCCTCTGCGTACAGGAAGATTCTTTATGCACTGCCTTTGAGAAACGATGGTTACACAAGAGAAGCTCCATCTTGAGCCAGCTTGGGAATTTCTTGTTATGGATGGCACCACCTCTGAGGCCATGAGACCATAAATGAGCAGAGCAGCAGATGGAGCATTGCAGCTTAGCAGGGTCTCCTCACATGTTCCTGATCCCTGCCTGAGGCTTTGGTCCAGCTACAAAGTCACTGTTGATAGATGATGTCCATCCATTCAGTCTGCTCCCAGGCCCAGGGCTGTGCACACAAAGTTCCTCTTTTCAGCCTGAAGACAGACAGGTGCCTACCTCTCAAAGAAGGGAATGGGGATTACAAAGGGTTTTTGCCACCTTTCGTTATATTGAGGGGAAGCAAAGGAGGATTTCAGCAAATGTTATGGCTGGTGATATTTGTATATGTGAAATAGTTTGCCAGTTAATTTCAAGGCCATTTGCAACAAGGTGAACATCCCTCAATCTGGAGAAAAGTCCATTCTTTGGGCCGCCATTTGACCTTGGCCACTTTTTCTTTTTTCAGAGATCTTTTGCTCTCAAAAGTGTAAACCTCAAGTGTGTCTCTTTCCCACTAAAAGAATTTAAGAACTTGAAACAACCTTATGAATTTCTTCTAACTCCTGCTAAAACTGTCTAGTTTACACTGAATTGCACACAAGTCTGAGGTCTTCTCTCTTTGGTTTCAGGTTTACAGGACAGGTCTGAAAAGTACATTCACAAATCCTTAATGCACCCCCGAACCAGGACACTAGGCAAGCTACTATGTGTTGATTTTAAGCCTTGCAAGCCTCCTGACATTTTTATGTCTTTGACAGAAAGCAGCAATTATATGTTTACTATTTGTTTTGCAGCTGAAAAAATCAAAAATATTTTCTCTTTTATTAACCAGACCAGTTTGTGGACACCAGGGAGTCCTTATAAACCAGCTTTTTTCAGTATTTTACTTTCTTCCAGGTGGCTGAGGAAAATAATGCATCTGTTCCAAATCTCAGCAGACCCACACATTACAGACATTACCGGAGCCCTAAAACAAACATGTTGTGTAAGGCTGGAAATGTTTCAAGAGGTCCCACAATTATGAATTCATCTGACATTCACTTGAGAAACATAACAGCTTGGAACAAATTATCTTTCTGAACTAGCTAGCTGCACCTACACTTTCCTCAGTGTGTGCAAAGGGGTAAGAAGGCAGTGGGTAAGAAGGCAGTGAGGTAGACAGATGGCTTGAACAGTGTACTGTACTGAGCCAAAAAGGGGCAGAGGACGTTACCGGCAGCCTAAGCTCTGTGACAAGGGTAATAAGTTACCAGTCCCGGATTTTACTCTTCTCTGGTGGTTTGAGCTCTAGTATCCATTGATTTAAATTGACAGTGATACATTAGGAGACAGCAACTTCTCAATAACTCAGAGCAGAACCCTTCAGCCAGAATTAACTCTTTTGCTTACTTTATTGAAGCTATTTGTTCATTGTTTTATCAAGAATATCCTCTTTGTGACAACCTTCACAGTTTCAAGGAGTCTCTGGAAAATCTTTATGACCCCATGGATATTTTAGCTTGTTTTTACCTGGGACATAGCCAATACCATTTATGTTTTCTGTGACAAGGCATTTTATAAAGGGTTCTTTAAAAATACTTTTAAACAATATTTTATCTGCATTTAAACAGCAAAAAATGTTCATCATAACAATTCCGGGCCATTTTATGGTAACGTATTTTCATACATCAGTTTTTCTTAATTGTTCATCTTTATAGATGGCAAAGTTAAAGCATTTTTATCTCTTCAGAAGTGTTTATACTTTTAACTGCCTTGTGGTTATTTTGAGCCATAATACAGTAAAAATAATTATTCAAAAATTTGTGTTGCATTAACTTAGTATTATTTTAAAATATCACTCCTTGTCAAAGACCCACAAAAATACCATTGCTGATCAGTATAATTTTAAAAAACTTGGGTTTAAGTAATCTAAATAATACCTTTCTGAGCATGAGGAAAATTTATCCGTGAGGGATAGGACATGTGGGAAATGCAAGATGCATGAAAAAACCAGAGAAAACAGGGGAAAGAACAACAGAGATTTTTACTCTGTAGAAGGGCTTAAGTTTTTGATACAACCAAGGCATTTTTATGACTTCTTTTTAAAGGTGATGGCCTTAAATTATTTTAAGTCCCATAGCTTGAACTGATGCCAGCCTGTCTCTATTTAGACTGTTGCTTGTTTTTTGACTTATGCGTTTCCAATTTCTGCTGTATTGTAACCTCTTTTCATCTTTTTTTAATTTATTTTCCCTTATTTGCAATATTCATTAGTTCCCCTCCAATTTTTGGCCAAGAAGTGTGTGGCAGGGAAGAGCAATGATCTTCAGCCTGCCTTTGTACAACTTCCTTCAGGCTCTCCCTCAGAACATGCAGGACTGAAAAACAGCTCTTCGCTTGGATACCTGAGTTGGATGTCCAGACCAGGATGTTACCAATATTTGCAGTCCTCACAATGACTGACAGTGAGCTCTGATAATCCAAAGGTCTTGTTCTTTCCCTTCTTTTGTCATGCTCTACCAACAGTTTGTTGGATGATAAACCCAGCGTGACTGGAGAAAAAGTACAACTTTGTAAAACCAGCACTTTTTTACTATTCGATTAATGATGCACTCATGTGATTGAAGTGACACTACTCTTTTCCCCAGGACTCTGCAGACCTAGGCACTTCCACTGATTTTTTAGGGTACACTAACAGACCTCATACTGTTACGGAAGTTTGAAGCATATGCCTAAGAGCAGCAAGAGATGTGTCTTGATAAAGGGGACAGGAGATAAAAGTGTGAGTACAAATGTTCTTGCTTTGCAGTTTTGTCCAACCTGGTTCTTGTATCCATCTTCTTCCTGCTGCTGCTAACACCATCCTCTCATGGCCATCACTTTTCTGACACTTGTGTTCTCCAGTGAGAGAGAAGGGGTGTTGGAAAGTAAATAAATGCAGTAAAAAAGCGTGAGGGATTCGGGCTCCCTACATCAAGAGAAGATGGACAACAATAATGGCAAAAATTTCTGTCTCCTTACATATAAGAGATGAAAAATATAATTTTTAAATTTGGAAAGTAAATTGGTACACGCTATCAATACACCCTAAAGGTAGATTTCTTCACCAGATGGACATGTATGAATTTAAGGATTACAGGGACCTGTGAGGATGATTTGTCTTTTATTAGCCACTAATGATAATTACTACAGTGGAGGCCAGTAATGCATGATGAATGTTGAGGCTGCTGTATTAACTGTATTGTGCTTATGGTTCACTGATAGATCATGTTTTGGATGGACCAGACCTAGTGCAAACTTACACTTCAGCTCTGAGAGATCAGTCTATGCGTCACATCCAGTGGGCTCCATGTGTCCTGTAACTCTGTCCAGATCATTCCACATTTGGTGGAATACCAATTTAGCCATATGGAATTCCAAAACCGAGCGAATGCACACATATTTCTGCCTAGGAGGTGCCACTCAAAAACTGCCAAGAAAACAGTTTCCCTTACCTAGGGCAAGAGGAAGGGATCTTACATCCCCTCTGGTCTTAGAAGCTTTGGTAGTTCAGTTACGTCTGTTGCTAAAATTCTTGAAGCAACGTGCAGGAATGAAAAATACATTTTTCTCTATGTAGTACACTAAATGTGTTGAATTTTTTCTTCTGCCTTTTCAAATATTGAGAGGGAGAGATTTCAAAACACAATGCCTGCTGAGAATGGTGAGGCGAAGAATTTCTAAATTTGCATTTAGAGATATTGTTTCCTAGATCAGAGACACAACATACAGGGTCCCTTTCAGTGGCAGTCATTTCTCCAGTGTGCTGCCCAAAAGAGCTCTTCAACCTTTTGAGTGAGATGCAAGAAAGAGTTTCAAGTAATCATTTGGTGGAAAACACTGTTTTGCTGCTTTGAGCATTGTGGGATGTTCAGTTAGTGATTTAGATAATGACTAAAATCGGTTATGGCTATGAACTGTTCACTGTTACAGTTATTAATACAGTTGTGTCACAATTCTAGTGACATTTTTATATGTTTTGGTGCTTAGATATGTTTTTAGAAAGTGTATTTAACATACATGGTTTTAAATGTTTGGTACAGATTTGATGTTCAAATTTAAAATCATGTTATGGACTTAAATTAATATGCCAGGTGTTCATCTTCCCCAGCTAGTTCCTCCAATTCTCTGCTGCAGATTCATGCTCCAGATGCTCTTCCTTTCCCTCGTGTTCCTCAGGAATGTTTCCTTCCTGCTCTCTGAGACCTCTATAGCAAAAACAACAAGATTACATATCTTCAGTATACCAAGCTGATCTCTTATACATTCAACATTATGAACAATTAATATTTTTCTGTAGGAAAATTCACTTAAGATTATGCTGTGATAAAAAATTCAGCTTAGTGAGTTCTCGTGAGAATGCTACAGATATCTTATGCTGGTGGTGATAGGTACTTCTGCCCTGGAGTAAGGAAATCCTACTTATGCCTGGCAGTGGCTTGGATGCACCTCTAAAGATGGCTGATGTTGGATGCTGAGCAAAATGAGCCATGGTACTTTGTTCAGAGGATATCCAATTAGAAACCCTGAAAGAGGATATATTAGTCTATGGAAGCCTTGGCAGTAGCAGGGAAATGATAATTACAGGCTGAAAATTACCTCTGTACCTCAAGCCTGATCATAAAACCACAGAGCCTTGTGCCAGCTCTTTATTTTTCATTCCCTTTGTGATACTTGGATCTTTGTCTGCATACTTGAAGTTAAAATGACAGTGTACATTATTTCTGGGAGGCTGCAGAGATCATGCCTTTTCCTTGCTGTAGTCAGAAAGGGTCTGTTTTTCTCATAGCATTTCTTTTCCACTTGTCCTCAGAGCAACTGATTGTTCCTTTGGTTACCATAGGGACTAGAAAGACATTCAGCATATTCATACATAGTATTTTTACAGGCTGTCTTAAGCCTGCACAATTCCAGTAGCACGACAGCATGCTATCTCTATTTATGAAAGACTTTATCTCCTCTCTTAAGGAAATGTGCATTATGAACTCTGGACAAGCTCACAAGAAGCAACAAGTAGAACAAGTCATCTCATTAGTTCATTTTTTTTCCATTTCTTCATTCTTTTTTTTAAAAGAAACTTAAAATAAAAACAAGGGGAATAAAAGTCAATTCAACCCCTTTTAAAACCTCTGTGTCCAAAAGCAGAGATTGCCCTTAAGCCGACAGATTTATAATTACTTTTGTCTTACTCTCTTAGACCTAAATGACATACAGATGTAATCAAGACCAGAGAAAGTTAACACAAAGGCCATTTCATTTGTGTTCTGGGAGTAATAGAACAAGAATCCTTCCATGTTATTATTCATTAGATCAAAGCTGCATTATGCAGGAATGTTGTATTTATGTTCTAAACTTGGATTTCCCTCAGCAAAGGGCTTTAGGCCCAAGCTTTGGTGATCAAATTAAACACTGAAAGTCTGATTAAGCACTTCAATGAAAAAAAATTAAAAATATTTGACCCATGGTTCACATTTATTTCTGCCCTATTTTACTAAAAAAAGTAGTTTTTTTCAGAAGTACCCTGGTGGAATATTGTTGTGTTTATTTTTTCAGTGCACCTAATCATTTACATGTCAAGTGATTTTGGATGTTTTGGTGCTAGAGCAGAGATGTAAGGCACTTTAAACTGTCCTCTGCTTGGCCTGCAAAAATTTCAGGGATCTAAAACCACTCAGCAGTTTAGAGATCCTTGCCCCATCTTTAAAACAGTGCCCTCTTTAAGTGGAAGCTTGTTGTAAAATTGTTCTGTGGATGAACCAGTAAAACCTCTACCCCTAACACTGGGATATTTTCTTAAATGTTTTCCTTACACTTTCTGGGCTTTGGCATTGTAAGAAATAGTACCCTTAGTCTTTTTGGAAATAAAGGGAAATTGAAAAAACTCTGGAAAGTTCCTGTTCCAATTTGCCCCTTTCTCTTACATGAATAACTGTCTCAAACCAGAGATTTTCGAAAGATGACCTTCCGTGGGCTTTCTTTGTAAAGCTGACTCTGTTTTACTTCTACTGTGAAGGCACTTAAAGGCTGCTTGTCAGATGGTCTGGCCAAGAGAGAAGAAATAAGGCTTCATTTCTGGGCATGGGTCAGAAAACTACAGTAGACCTGGCAGAAATCTCATATTTACAGAAAATTTCCCCTAAGAAACATTTTCTTAGAGTCACATGCAAAAGACATATGGCTGTCTAAAGTGCACTGAACATCCAGCTTTCCCCATGCCATATCCAGGTTAAGGAATTTTAGCTCTGCCCTGCAGAGCTATGCTATGCTCCAGCTACCATAGCCTTTCCTGCTTCTCTTCTCCATTTTAATCTTACAATACCATTTGCCTGTGGACTGGAAAATGCAGCAAGTGTTTGTGTGAAAAACACTCAGCAGCAACCAAGTCGTGTGCTTAATCTGATAAAGCCTCACATCCCTGACTCCTGTGAGCTGTTCATGCTATGAGGTTACGTGAGAATTCATGCATACTTGGATTTGATGGGCTTCTGAAAATAACAAACTCCAATGTACATGCACACTGACAGCAGAAATGCCAGACATTCCTCGCTGCTCCAGGCTTTTCTACTGAGTGTGTGTGCATACGAAAAAGAAACCAGTTTGAGGAATGAAACCACCTCCCATTAAGGCAGCACTCTAAGAATAGATTTAGCAGTTTCTTTGCTAATTGTCTATAGATCCTTTGTTTCAAATAATTGGCAGCTGTAGCCCAAAGTACTGTAGGTCTCCTCCTGTCCTCAGCTATTCTGTCAATTTGACTAGCTGTGAAAAAAATCAAAGGGAGGGCTGCACTCAAAGGAAATTTGTTATTGAAACAAAAGTGGATCTGCTTCCCTGCCAGTTTTTCCATGGACAAAAGGGTATTTGTTTTCCCCTTGGTACCCACTGTGGCATGGCTTTCATTAGAAAGTTAGTGGGCCAAGGTTACAGCTGTACAGGATTGCCAGCTGGCTTTTGCAGCCAAATGGTCTAAAGTGATCCATGAGAGCACAGCTGTCTCATAGTACAATGAGGTGAGGAGCACATGATGAATAGCGAAGTCTGTGTCTGTGGGGGAAGTGAGGAAGGACAACAGATCACCAAGGATATTGCAGAATGGAAGTAATACAAATTATTCAGAGCATTTGCTGTCAGTGAAATGAGCTATGTATCTGATAGTGCCTGAAAGAACAGATGGATTGAAACCAGTATGTCACATCCAGCTCATCTAATCTCTGGCCAAGAAGGGTGGGGAAACATTTGAATTCCCAGCTTCAATATCATTCCTTTGCTTTCGGTTTCCAGTAAAATTCCAAAGCTGGAAGAGCCTGTTTCCCATTTGAGATGCAGCCAAGATTCTCAAAAAACAATTCTCAGGAGATTTCATGAGATTTTTTCCAAAACCACTTAAGTATTAGGAAAGGTTTTGGCACGGTTGGTTCTGCCATCAACCCAAGATGTAATTTTGGTAAACTTAAACTCCAAGCATAAGTCAAGACTAAAAATCTTTCTTTCAGCCCATATTTACTAGAAAATATATCATACGTTTTTCTGTTGGTAGAAATGTCTATATTTGAATTCAATAGTAGTGAACAAATCATTGTATTATTGCATTTTACCCATCTTCCTTTGGACTTTGAGGTGCTGTGTAGCATCGATTATTTTTAAGTACAGCAACCCTTAAAATCAGTCCAATGTGTATTAAATCAAGAATATATCATTTTTTTGTTCCTTCGAAACCTTCCAGAGCCATGAGAGAACTGATAGACCTTGCCAATCCTGCCTGGCCTTCCACATCCTGCCTGTAGGACCAGGACACCATTTAAGCTTGGCCACAGCCTCTCTGTCCCTGTCCAAACTGTTTTGTGTCTCTTTGCAGCTGTTTCCATCTTCTTTTGCCCCTGATGGGATCCTTGGCATCAGTTGTGGACCTGGACCCGGGGCTGTTGATGGACCCTACAACCAGCCCACAGTTCTGCCCTCCTTGCTCAGCCCTGTAGGACTGCACCTGATGGTGAAGGCATGACTTGCCCTGGATCACCTTCACCTTCATCACCATTAGGCAGCAGCTGGCCTTTGCTACTCCCTGGCATCAGATTTTAACCAATAGATTTCTTTCTCTCCTTTTTTTTTAACAGAAGTACATTTTTTGTGCACAACTCCACAGTACTACTCAACTCTCAGCTGATAGTTACACTTGGGTTCTGCCTTTAAAGAAACAGAAATATGTCATGAAATGACTTTGTCGTGAAATGATTTGTGTACCTTGCCTCTGTTTCTGACTCAGCTGTTATGTGTTGTAAACACTCTCTGTACAAATACAAGCTGATGCACAGTATAGGGAAAAAAAGGCTACAAGATTGGACAGTCCTCAGTGTTTGGCAGTAGCTCCGTATTTCCTGAGAGCCTTCTGCTGCCAAAAGCCTAGCTCATGAGGGTGAGCTAAGCAGTAGTGATGGATGAACTGGCTGCATGGATCCTTCTCCTGATACACATGGATGGGATAAATAAATCCTAGTGGCCAAACATCTTTAGTACCAATCAGCACCAGAAATGGCCTTGTGTCTTTATGTCCTCCTTGTTCTCTCTGTCACTTTTAAAGTCAGAAAAGATTAAGTAATGTCAAGTCTTCTTCCCTCAGCCCTATCTGGATTACCCAGTCCTAATTCCTTCAACATTTATGGGCCATGTTTTTAAGACCTTCAGTCATTTCTGTTGCTTGTCTGGACTGACCCACATTCTTCTTGATCTGCACTGCCCAAAAATGGACATGGTGCTCCCCCTGAGGTCATGCTACTGACAAGTTACTCCATGTGTTTTTTTTTTTTTTTGGCGTACAAAACCATTGTTTATCTATCCCAGTATGGTATGTTCTGGTTTTTTGTAGCAGCCTAACACTGAATCATTTTCATGACTCACTGTGTTTTAGAGACTCCGTTCTATAGTAGCAGAGATCATAATTATTCAGCCTGTCATTATACAGCTGATCGCTCTTATGTGCAGAACTTGGCCTTCATTCCTGATGAATTGCATTGTATTCTTTCCCAGACAATATCTCTAATATTGCTCAGTGATTCTGTTGAGAGCCTACTTTTAGAACCACTTTTGTTAGCAAAAGGTGGCTAAAGCCACTGTCACTGATGCCAGATTATCACAGGTAATGTTTGCAGTGCCAATTCTGTCACTCCACTTTAGAATAGCCCAGATGCTGACAGCACGAAAGACACCTCCACTTGGATGCTTGGGGTTAAGCATCTATAGGCATTTCAAGCACTTAAACTTTCTCTGCAGGCAATGAAAATATGGCTCAGTGTGACTTACAAATATTTGAGGATTATTTACTTTAGCAGCCATCAGTACAGTGATTCCTGAGTGTCATTTGAGATGCCCCAGCCTGGCTCAGACATCTGCAGCAGAATGACAGAGGCCGTATGGGAACGTGGGGCCCTACTGGACAGCAGCAGGGTGTCAAAAAGGAGATCCTTTCAAAAGGGCATTTCAAATGGTACAGGGTCCCTCTGATAGATGGGATTAACGAATACACAATTAATATAGGTTAATCTTCAGAGGCCAACTCTAAGTATTCTGTGATTTTGTGATGGTCAGTGAAGGGAGGCAATAGCCACAAGTTACAGAAAGAGCAATTCCAGCTGGATATGGTGATGCCTTAGGTTTTAACTTTTATATTTTTAAATCCTGTACTGCTTAGAGTGTAACTCTGAAGTTCCTTGTAGCCTGTAATTCCTACTCTCTCGTACTGGGTAGACATAACAAAGCCTCTCCAGGCTTTGCCTTCAAGGACAACCAGGCTGTTTTTAGGCCCAAAATGTGTAAACTAAAGATTCTAAGGGGGGCAAGCTGAGGGGCGTTACATCGCTAAAACTGGGGCTTTAATTGGAGAATTAACCCTGATATGCAAATGGTCCAAACCTATAAAAGTGTGAAGAACTCGTGACCTGTCGCCCATCTTGGGGTCCAATTTTTGGAAGCAGCC
The DNA here is from genome assembly GCA_013398115.1 of Falcunculus frontatus. Lineage (NCBI taxonomy): Eukaryota > Metazoa > Chordata > Aves > Passeriformes > Falcunculus > Falcunculus frontatus. The sequence goes on along the minus strand of VZRV01004810.1, from coordinate 634,970 downwards.
TCTGGCTCCCCCAGGGTGTACCTTGAAGGCCCTTCAAATAAATACCGATCTTTATTCCCTTACTCTTGTCTAGTCTCTGTTTCTAGGTGGCTGGAGGAGGCATCATGGGGATAAAAATTTCATTGTGACATTGGTTAAACACTGGAGAAGAAAGGCTACAGGATCTTCATCTTTGAAACAGTAGAAACTCAACCTGACAAGGCCCTGAACAGCCTGACCTGGCTTGGTAGCTGGCCCTGAGACAGGGGTTAGACCAGACATCCTCCAGAGATACCTACCAACCAAATGTTTTTTATTCTAAACAGCATGCAACGTTACTGTAATTTCTTTACTATTGCGTTCACATCCCATTTAATTAGGCAACAAAGAGACAGAAGGAAAAAGAGAAGGGTAGGAAGTAATTGAAGCAATTTGGTTTCTTTAACTGACAAAAAACCAAAAGTCCATGGCAACAACTGCCATTTAGTTAATTCAGCACCTTTAATTAAAATTAATAGCATTTTTTTATCTAGCCTCTTTATCAAGTTTATGGTGTATTTATTTCTTACATGACACTTCATTACTGTCAGCCATGACCTGAGAAACTTGACAGATGGAGAAAGAACAGCAGTTTGCTTGCAGAACTGGAAACAAAATGCACTCTTCCAGTGTTCAAAGCTTCAGACAGTTTTTCCTGTTTCCTGTTGGGAGAGCTCTTTCTTAAAACACTGTTTTAACAGATATTCAAAACTAAGTGAATGCTGTGCATGTTCACACTTGGACAAAACACGGCCAGCTTGCTAGGTCATGTTAGAGGGCACTTCACCAGCAAGGATCTCTTCTGATGTAACTTCTAATTTATTTGTTTTAAATGACATTAGTGTAATCTGAGTCCTCACATTCCAGTGAATTCCTGAACAAAGTAAAGGGAAGTCATACATGGAGTCTGTTTTTTCTCCCAAGAACCTAGCATAAAATAGAAATGGGAAGAAATAGCCACCATAGGAAAAAGCTCTTCTGTTCCAGCTGCTCTATTATGACAGCTTGAGCCCCTGAACGTTCTGTCTCCCGTTGAGCTACTCCTTTTCCTGTCTTGTTTTCTCCAGCCTGACAGCCAATTTACTGGCTCCCTATTAAATTCTGCCTTTCTTCAGACTTTTTTCACTGCCCGTTTTATAACATTGCTGTCCTTTATGTATTCGTTTTTGGGTCATGGTGGTGTGGACTCCTGGCAGGTCATTGTAATTAATCACATGCATGAGTCCAATCTGTTTTGCCTCTCTAAGGAAAACATACAGTGGGATTCCAGTTTTCCTGGAAAGTTTTACTGTTTGAGCTTTGGTGTATTCTCAGTAAGTTTTGACAGGACAGGATATCTTAGTCTTTGACTCTACTTTTTCATTTGGCAGTCAGAGAAACCCAAAAGTCAGGCACTATTGCTTTACTTGCAAAGTTTGTGCGATTTATCTGGATTTATTTTTTCCCCTGTTGGCTGAATGGATTTCTTATAATTGAGTTTCTGAATTGAATGCATAAACCAATTTGTTTCCCACCTTTTTTCTATATGCATTCATTTGTACAGACATACCTGACAAAAGATGATAATAAACCATGGGCATGACACTGGCAAATTCACTACATTAGGACTGTAAGTAATTGTGGGAAATGTTTGTGAAGAATGCTACTAATGGTGAAAGCAATAAAAGATGTTAATTATTGTCAGGGAACTATGTGTGTATTTCTGTCCAGCAGTGGTTGGAAGCAGATGTTTCAGCTTGGTGCAACAGGCTGTTACCTATGGGGAAGTTCTTTCTCCTTCAGCAGTTGGAAGTTGGTTCATACCTAAAACCTGAGGACTTATATATCAAAGAAAAGTTCTGGGAATATTTTCTATCCTCCGGATAAATTTACTATTCCTAAAAAGGTCCAATACCTTGGAAAACAGCTAAGCTATTTGGCTTTAGTAATGTCATGTTTGAATCTTGTAAAATGTGTTCACTCTTCACAACCCATAAAACATATGGGAATTTCTCTTAACAAAATTCCTGCAGAAATGAAACAGAACAAAACACAGTGTTTAGAGAAGATAGAAATTCTGCTAAAATTGTGAGCTGGAATGGAAGGAAGACCTGGATTTTTTGGTTTAGCAGACAGTAAATGAATAGCATTGGAGCAAACATAATGTTGTTAAATAGAAGTAGTAACATCAGTCTCCAAAGGAAATAACTTGTTTTAATCCCCATATCCAACTTCGTCTTATATCAATAATAGCTGCAAATGATGATCCAGGGAAATAGAAGGTTGTAGGTGTGTTAAGATGACTGCATCTTGGAAAACTGGAAAAAATATGCACTGTATATAATGTAAATCTTATTTGTTCTAACAACAGTGATCGTATAACCATAGAACCGGTTAATGAGTGCAGACTCCACTATCCACACACAGAAAAATCTAGGCATTTGTGAGGAAAACAGAAAAGAAAAACAGCCAATAAAATACAGTACTTTGCTGAAGACTGTTTCAGATATGGAACCGTGCTAATTTTGGATGAGATCCATGTTACCTAAAACATCTATAGCAAGAAATTAAATAGCGCCACAAAAAATCCAGTTTACAGTTTGGATGAAGCCATCCTGCTTTAGCGAGGTAAAACCATTCATTATTAATGACACAAAACGGTTGCCTCAGTGCCAAAAGTGGTTCCTGGGCATTTTTAATTTAGTACTATAGCTGTACTCCTAAGGTCCCTTCCTTCCCAAGTAAGAATTTGAATGCCTAAAATTCATCTGTGTTTCAGACAGGAATCCTAAGTCTAAACTTCAATATGTCCTAAAATTCTGGGCATCAATATTAACTAGGCATATTCTAACATAACTTGGGAATTTCCAAGACACTTTTACAGATATTTTTCATTCCATTCCTCTGCAGAGGGTCTGTTCTTACTTCTGGCTTACTTCTGTGCTCAGCATTATGCCTTCAAAAGAGAATGAAGGCAAGGAGCTTCCATCCAGCTACTCCATATTGGTGTGCTTAAAGATTTCTCTTTTGAACAAAATTGAGTCAAGAGTTAAAATTTCTTCTTTGCTGCTGGAATTCTCTAATCATGAATCTGTTAGGCCAAAGAAAAATAAGCCCAGTGAATACATGGTCTTATCAAGAAAAAGCCAAGGATAGGCTGCATCCTTGTTCTGTGAACTTTTAAAGACAAATGTAGACTTCTAAATTACCCAGAGCTTGAAGAGAGAGGTGGGCTTGATTTATGCCACTGGAGCTGCAGAAGGTGCTTCTGCTGGGCAGAATGGCTGTCCCTTTTCTGGTTTACAGAAGTTTCTCCATCCTCTAAACAGGGAAATCAGGCACTGATTTTACACAGTCATAGTTCATATTCACAAAGATTATACTTTACATGTTATTCAGGTAAGATGCCATGAGTTCTTTAAATGCTTATTTCATACCTACGAAATGTGAGACTTCATCTGGAAACAGTGCTGCCTAGACCATTCTAAGCTTGAAAGACAACATACAAAGCTATGGGTTTCAAGTTTTTTTCATACTGTCATTTAGAAAGCTGCTGGATTTGTTTTGCAGTGCCGGGAACTTACAAAACCAGGTGAAAAAAAAAAAAGCAGACATTAAAAAGACTGAGAAAGATTCAAGACCTACTCTGAACTAAACCTATTCATTTTTACAAGGGGCATGTTATACCTAATAAAACTGTCTACAGGAAGCTTATATTATCAGGATCACAATATGAAAAATGGACAGAAAACTGGGGTTTATAGTACAATGGTAATTAAGCCCAAAATGCAGCTTGAAAATAGTCAGATAAAGTGATTTTGCTCTGGGAACAGTTAAAACTCATGGCCAAAAATGTGAAGGGACATTAATGGGCTAAGAATCTGAGACATTCATTTTGAATCTGTCTTTATTTGATCTGACACAAAAGGCTACATATTTACAAAGCAACTATGCACCTGGGACTATTCTCTGGCACTGAGGCCAAGGGGCAGAGAAGAGAATCCATTATCATCTTAGACACCAAAGCAGGTTGTACATCCTTTGAGATCATTTCCTGGACTGCATTAACATTCAGGCCATACCTGGAAATTGTTTGATAGAGCACTTGCTGGCCCAGGAAAAATGGTGCCAGGGAATGTTCTAAGGGTTTAACATATTCAAGTTCCAGTGCCCAGGAATGTTCCCTGGGAGTGCTTGATTTGTTAACACAGAAGTAGCCAAAAGGCTTTTGTTTTAGACACTTAGAATGGCACTTGAGACATCAGTAGCAAAAGATGATCTCTATAGAAAATTAAAGTACTCTCAGGAGAAAAATGACGCAAAGGGATTGAGAAGGTGATGGATGAGGCGATATGAAAGGTGCAGCTAAAAATATAATTTTTTACTGGATAAATCACTGAAAAAATCAGTACTGATTAATCTTACTTGATTTTAGAATTCCAAGACAAACAATGGCACTATGTTTTTAGAACTCTTATTCTGATGGCATTATGCCTGTCCATTCGGAAGCATTCCTTCCACATACAATCAAGATTGACCATCTTCTTTTGCATCTTCTCTGTCATTTTATGGATGTACCATTTCCATAGACTAATAGACCTATGCAACTTTAATCTTTATGTACTGAAGTATTCTTTCCCATTGTCCTTATTCTTGTTGTGTTTTAATGTTTTATATTCTTTTTCTTCCCATTTTCCAACTTCTAATTTCTATTTTTTTAATATTAGTTTTCTGAATTTTCAAGATGTCACTCTAGTTTTGTAGCTGTCTTCTTATTTTGTTTATTGTTTTTGTTTGTTTGTTTGTTTATAGGCTTATTATCTTTTGGACATGAAGCAAAATATCCATAATTGATTTCTAATCGACATATGATTTTTCTGCTTAAATTCTTTCTGCTAGCTGACTTGGCTCATAATTCTTTTCAGTTCCAGGAAATTTCTCCTTTCAAAGCACTAATTACGTATATTACTGCTTTGGACTTTATTGTGCTTAATGTAGCAAGAGTGATCAAACTGAGTTTTTGTACTCACACTGTCATTAATTTTTGCTTATACAACAAATATATCTTTATCTCTCATAATGGGATCTCAATTTCTTGCATACACATTTATATAGAATAAGAGAATTACCGTGTAATGCATGCTGAAATTTCAAGGATATTTAAGTACTGTCAGTATTACATTCTTGTACTCCATTCATACTGCTTTCACCCTATAAGAGATGTCCTTAATCACTGGGCTGATGTTTACATGGCTGTTCATTCCGTTCTATAGAATGAATCAAAGATTTTCAAAAACACAACAAGCAATATTCTATCTTGTAGTCTATCTTCTACAGCACTGATCCTTAAAACTTAAAGATTATTTTTGGTCTGAATAAATAGTTTCCCAGACAATGATTTCCATATCGATTATATAATACTGATCTTAAGATTCTAATAATTGATTAGATTTATTTCATTGAATGAATGATTTAATTTCATATCAAAGATATTTATTCCAAATTCAGGTAGGGAAGGAAACAGGATCTAGATCACAGCTGATGTTCTACTTGCCATAAAAATAAATTTGGAAAGAGAATTTCTTATTTTTACATTGTAAATTTAGAGAAGTTGAATAAGTCTGTCGAATTATTCGGGCTTCCTTGTTATATGGTGTAGAGCTCAGCTATGCTTCTGTAACTTCTCATGTGCCTTTTTAATTTTAATTTTCCTACTTCACAGTCTTTTATTTACAAGCACTGTTGTTAAGTGCTATTGATGTGAAAATATCCACAAATATTTTTTCTGTTCTGTCATCTATATTCTAAAAGATGTGTGAAAACAGAGATGAAGGGAGTTTTTTTTTTACCTATAAGTTATAGCTGACAACACAGAGGAATCTGAATGAAAGCTCATGCGGAATCTGATATTTACAATTTTTTTGACAGCACGTTGCAGTAAGTAATAAGAAGAGGAGTGTTATCACATGCATTGTCCATCACCATAATAATTATTACCTAGGTTCAGATAAGATGTTCTCTGATCTAGGGTAGAGATCACAGACTATATGACATTTGAAACTACTTCTAAGAAAGAAATTAAAACCTTATCTGGAGAATTTCTCTGCCAAATGAGGGCAAGTAGAATAAGTTTTCAGAAAGCTCCATCACTCAAGCTAGAAGAGAAAAAATTGCCTGTCATTCCTTGGGTGAGAAAACAAGGGTTGTGTGGAAAAAAAGAAAGGTACTATTGTTTCTGTAAGCTCAGTGGAGCAATCCTCAAGACTCTTTCTATTTTAATTGCATTTTCATCTTGATTAAAAATGGTACTGTCCACAGTTTTGGTTACTTTTTAAAATTTTTTTCCTAGAGGACTAGCAGGATTGCTGCTTGTACAGTGTAAATATCAGATCCTACTCTCTAAATACCAAGATGCTGAAAGAGCTTAAAAGTCACAGGTGTTTCTGATGGAATATAGCTTGCAGGAAGAGAATATCATAAGCAATCCAATTTGGAAGTGTTCTATACACAGGAACAGGAGTGGTGTGTGCCAGAAAACACTGTTGGAGGAATTTTATTTAGATATTTAGAAAAATCAGAGAAACCACACAAATGAAACTATAAACTAATTGTGAGCTATATTCATAGCCAAACCAGAAGAAATTAAGCTAATAGAATTGTTCTTTTAATGCATAAAGCTGGCCGTGCCCTGGAAAGCCTCAAACTGTGGTCTATAATTCTCTCCCTAATGGCTGCTGAATTGCTAGCTCCCATTCACATATTAATTCTTTGCAAATGTTTTTTGGTGCAAAGACTCAGGATGTTCAGTCTTGAAAAAGGCTCAGGCTTCAAAGCACAGTTTGTCTTTCCCTCTCACATATATTCCAACCAGATTTTTTTCTATATATACTAAACAATGGGAAATACCTTTCTCACTGTGAGATTTACTGCTCCTTACAAGTATCTGACAGTTAACCTTGGCAGTCATTTTATTGCAAGAGGATGCAAGAAAAATTTCTGAGAGTTCTGGGGCTCTGTTCATTTGGCAGCTAAAGGATTCCAACAAAGCCTTGCTTGGCCTCAGTCTGAGAGTATGGAAGCTTTAAGTGTCCATGTGAATACCTTAAACCAAAAGGAGCCTGAATGTTGAGGGCCAGTTCCCAGTATATTTGCCTGAGAGGATATATGTTGGAGAGTTTATCTGTTCCTGTGACTATTTCATAATATTTTAGTTGTCAAAAATCCATTGTACTTGTTTGCCTTCATTGAATAATTACACTCTATGGCTATTAATGCACATCAGGCACTTTACCTATTCATTATTTTTCCAAAAATTCTGAATCATATAATGTAACAGTATGATTTCCTGCTGATTCCTGGTATAATTTGGAATGATTTGCAAAACTTTACAAACTGATGCACAGCAATGTTATTGTGCATTCCATAATAGGCTGAAAATCAGACATATTCTGGTAAATACAATGTTTTCAAGAAATATTTTTAAGAACATAGAAACCAATCTCAAAGCTAGGAGAATTATAATGTGTGGCAACAAGCTGTTTAATATCATAAATATACAAAAGGAGTCACCCAATGATAATCACATAGAAATCAATGTGAAATTACTTTTAAAGTTCTTTCTTATTAGGAATTTTAATATCCTAACTTTTTTTTGCCTTTTCATTTAGTAAGTCACCTCTTTTTTCATCATTTGCTTGGGAACTTTATACAGACAAGCTTACTATGGTGCTATCATGCTGTTGTCCAGCCATGAATGCTCTTATATTCACAAACATTTGTGGCCAAGGAAACAGTTCTCTGGGAATAGTCCATCCCAAATCAAGTAGAGGTCTCTACACCTTTACCTACACCTGTGTAGGTAAAATGCTATTCTGTGAAGAGTAGCAGCTGTGTCAGCTCTGAGCACAGTAGCAACATAAGTAGGAATAACACTTGGAGAATCCCCAGGTAAGGCTCCATAATTCTGTCTAATGTGAACCTTAGCATAACCCTCATTGGATGCCATGTGGTTTTGCTTGTGCAAACAGCTGCATTCAGGAATGTTCCACTTGTGTGAAGTGGTGGCTTTCCTGTCTCTATGATGTATCAGATCCAATGACAGGAAAATAAGCTAAAAAATCCATTTCTGTGTTGGACATGAGGACTGGATAACTAAAGAGCATTGTAACAAGCTTGTTACATCAATATTTGCAGTGAGGTAAAATTTGTACCAGCTGAAGATCCATACCATATATTTTAAATATTGGGTTTCTGCTACTTTTTGTGACTTTAGGTTTTAAAATGCATTCTCTACATGCAGGTTTAGCAGAGATAACATTAAGGAACTATGAAGGAAAAAGGGCTATATTACTTGTAAGAATTGCTTCCCAAGACAGACTTTAATCTTGGCGGAAAATCACAGGTTTGGTTCACGAGAAAAGCAGAAATCAGCCTGACAGTGGGCCAATACTAACTGGACAATTTTGGCTATTCCTACCCTTGGGATCTTTGCATAGTTGCATTTCTGTTACATTAGCTATAAATCAACATGTGAATACAGTGAATAGTTACTTAGAAAAAACCCTATAATTGGTAAAAAGAATAGTTTTATTTCTTTCCCCTTATACTGAAGAAACAGCATTTAAGAACAGTTGTCTCATAAAATCAGGGAGGAGAATCTACATAAAAAACATTTATAAGTGTAGTACGTGAAGTCAAATTAAGAACTGGGGAAACTGTAAAACCAGCAACAGAGATTTGCTGATTATGTAATGACCTAAAGGACCGTGAAACAAAGATATCTGCATATTTTCAGATTCTTGACCATGAGCTGTTTTTCTTCTTACCTGTTTGATTTCCAAAAATCTTAGTTGAATCACTGCAATTGGGATTTTAAAATTAACAAATTCTAGAGATGAAGGGGGCACACTATTTAGATTAACAAAATTACAGTGGTGTTATTTGCAATAACAACATGCTCCTTCTTAAACGGGGAAGTGGCACATATCTTAGAAACATCAGAAGAGAAACTGTGTGAAGCACCTACTTCCTCTGGCATTATACAATGTTTTTATAATGGATGAAAAGCTAAAATATTTTGGGATTAGCTTTAGATGTGTTAAATTCAAATCAGAAAGAATCTCACTGAAATGATACATAGATGTAATTATTAGCAATCCCTTGAATTTATGGTTGTGCTAGTCTGAAAAGTCTTTTCTTTTAATGCCTAATTGCTAAAATAGAGTTTACATCTATTGAAATGGGCTTGCATTTCTTCTGGTCTACAGAGTAATAATTTCATGGAGTTTTTGTTTTTTTTTCAATAAAAGATTTCCATAGAGAGTACTTTTTAATTCTATTCTGAATATTTGCTGCCAGAATGGCTTGGTTCCAAAAATTTTGCAAATGGATGTTTTTAGGTGTTGCCAGAATTAATTCTGAAGTCTTCTCTTAGTAATATAGATTCAGTGCAAAGAAAACCATCAAAAGTTTTGACACATTGCCTCTTGCATACCTTACTTTATTGGAGGATGATATATTATTAGATCCTCAGTCAGCATGAATCACGTATATAGTATAACCACGAGGATTTTTGCCAGCTCTCATCTAGTGTCTAGTCAATCCTTGGCCTGTTCACTAAAACAACAGATAAGTTTGCCAAGTTGGACATACTAGCTTAATTTGAATGCTTCTGCTTTGATATGAGAAAAGTTGGCCTATAGTATCAATCAAAAATGTATTGTTTGATGTCGCAGGTAAAGAATCTACGCTACCCTTAAATTCATTTCATTACCCCTTCTCTTATACTTGGTGGGTTTTTCTTCAGCAAGATCATACAAATTCAGATAGCATTCTGTCATTGTTTGTTCTGGATCTTGACCCAGCTTCTGCAGAAGGCAAGGGCAAACTCCCACTGGCCGCTGAGACAGATCAGTCATCAAAGGCAAAAAAATCCCTGGAGTACTAGTTCTTCAGAGGGATATGCAGAAGGAGATGATCACACAGCAACAGCAGTCACTATGTAGAAGGGAATTTTTTCTGGGGATGAAGCATTCAGGATGTTTATCAGAGGTTTTTTCATGTTGTGTTCTGGAATTAGTATGCTTTTCTACTGCAGAAAATTAGCTGGCTTTTTGCCAGGTAGAATTTTTGTTTCCATTTTCACCACCTTGCAAATTTCCCTGGAAACATTTGTTACTCCAGACTGTGCCTGAATATTTATCCGTTTTTTCCAGTAGATGTTAAAAATTTGTTCGTATTTACTAAAAAGTAAAAAACTATTTGTATTTACTAAAATGTAAAAAACCCAAGTAACAGAAATTAAACAGAAAGCATTATGAAATTTGGACATGATCTCTCAAAGCTTTTTCCCACCAACTTTAAAAGTATTCCTCAGGAGAATTAAGTATACTGAAATATATATCATCATTGGCCTCATCAGTTGAAAGGAAATTTGGATAAGCCCCAGAATTTAGATCTCAAAAGCTGGGTGTCACAAAATCCGTGTGTCTTAAAGTATAAAATTATTTTACCATTATCAGAGAAAGTTATCTGTTGGGTAGAAACTTGGTCAAGAAACTAAGGGAATTCCCAGAAGAGTGCCCCAGACGCCTTTTCAAAGACTGAAGACTGGGAGAGGGAAAGTTTAAGAGGAAGAGATGTTTCCACACTTCCTATTTAAGTAGAAGTACTAAGATCCTTACTTCTCTTTTCCAACTTTTCTTTCATGATCTCATATTTACACCTCACTTTCCTCATCTTTTATTTCTTCTCTGAGACTGCTGTGGACAGCATCACAGCTCCTGACAGTGTGCTGGCACAAGATAATATTTGTATTAGCAGTGTTGCTAAAGGATTTGGAAAGATTTGTCTTGTAATACCAGTACTGGATACTCAGGCATCCAGACAGTGTAAACTGGTGGTCAGTCCCACCAGTGTAAAGATTCAGTGCATTGTAACTGGTGAGTGAGTGCTGGCTGCCTTTGCTAAGGTTGGAAGCTGTGCCACATAATCACAGACTCACAGAATCACAGAAGGCTGGAAGAGACCTTCAAGATCATCAAGTCCAACATATGCCCTAACACCTCAACTAAACCATGGCACTGAGCACCACATCCAATCTCTTTTTAAACACATCCAGGGATGGTGACTCCACCACCTCCCCGGGTAGACCATTCCAATACTTTACCACTCTTTCCATAAAAAACTTTTTCCTAATATCCAACCTATATTTTCCTTGGCGCAGCTTAAGATTGTGTCCTCTTGTTCTGTTGGTTGTTGCTTGGAGAAAGAGACCAACCCCCACCTGACTACAACCACCCTTCAGGAAGTTGTACAGAGTCATAATGTCACCTAAGACGCTCTACTTTTATTCTAGGGTATATAAAACACTACAATATGACTGATACACAATGAAACAGAAAGATACCAGATGTCTTATGGTTAAGAATATACCCAAAATGGGGATTTTTGCTTGTTTATTATCCTAGAGACAACATTTGGTTTTCTATTTTTCTCTTTCTTAGTTGTAAGAGTTAATCAGCTTCAAGGAATGCATGTTTATTGTCCACATATTCTTACAGCCATGCATTTCTAGTCAGTGTTGGGACATCATTCATTTATCACACAATGATTATTACCTATTCTTTGTGGACAGATGCTTTTGTCTGGAATAGAATTTTGCCACTTTGTCTAGTATTTTTTTTTCTCCTTTTGCCTGGGTATCAAATAAAGGTAATCCTTGCATTTTGTGCTGTAGAACTACTCCCTGTTAGAGAGCCCTTTGCGAAAAGATATTTTTTCCTCATTCTCTTGCAATCTTTCTCTCAATAATTGATGTGACTCCATTTACTTCAATAGATTCAGAGGGCTAAAGGTGTCACAGTAGGATCTTTCTTGAAACCAGATCTAAGTCTTTTCACAGACAGTCAGAAGCTGGTAACAGATATACCACAAATCCTTATTTGGACTTGGATGGTTTAGGATTACACAGTAGATAATAGTATTACTGAGTCCTTTTTTTTCTGTTTTAATTTGCACATTTATCCTTACAGTAATTTTGTTTCAGTCAAAACAGTTTCATATTTATCCTAGAAACATGATACAACATAGCATCCTGAAGAAAAAAGTTTATTTCTGTCTGAGACATAAAAGATTTGCTTATAATCACTATGCAGTCATTATGGACCATAAACCTAAAAAGGTACCCAATCCATTGTTTCTATTAGGAATAATTAAGATAAAATAGCATGTGAAGATTTATTATTTAGATGCTTCTTTTCTGAAAGCAGTAGTTCTTATGAACGTGGGAGACTCGCTGGGGCTTGATTCATGTGTATTTTGTCAGAAATAGTCTCATGGTTTGAGGGATAATCTCATTTCACACGGTTCGGGGGGAGGGCAATTTTTAAGTGTAGTTAAAATGACATTAACTACAGTGAATACGCATATGCAAACAAACATGAAGTCCTGTGTGAACTGATCCTCAGCTTCCTGTGGGAATGACATCTTCAATGGATTATATTTGAGCTCACTGAGAATCAGCCGGGATGACAGCTGAGCTGGAAGCTTTGCCAGAGTACTGGCTGCTGTCTGGTTTTGTACATGTTTGTGATACCTATACTTAGCCTGTGCTGTCTGGGGTAGAGACAGTAAAAGGGGCCTGATATGTGATTCTTCTGAGCAATTGTAACATTATTTGAATAGAATAGAATCATTAAGGTTGGAAAAGACCTCCAAGATCATCAAGTCCAACCCCTGGCTAAGCACTACCATGCCAAGTAAACTATAAAAGTGACTACCACATCCAGTAATTTCTTGATATTTCCAGGGATGGTGATTCCACAACTTCCCTGAGCAACCCTTTCCAATACTTACCCACCCTTTCAGTGAAGAAACTCTTCCTGATGTCTGACCTGAACCGTCCCCGACGCAGCTTGAGGCCATTCCTCTTGTTCTGTTGCATGTTACCTAGGAGAAGAGACTGACCCCCACCTAGCTACAACCTCCTTGCACGAAATTGTAGAGAGTGGTAAGGCCTCACCTGAGCTTCCTTTTCTCCAGACTAAACAACCCTAGCTCCCTCAGTTCTCAGTTGCTTCTTTTATGACTTAATTCTCCAGACCCTTCACCAGCTCTGTTGCCCTTCTCTGAGCTTGCTCAAGCCCTGCAAGGTCCTTCTTGTAGTGAGGGGCCCAGAACTGAACACAGGATTTGAGGTGTGGCCTCACCAGTGCCAAGTACAGGAGGACAATCACCGCCCTGGTCCTGCTGGCCACACTATTGCTGATACAGGCCAGGATGCCATTGGCCTTCCTGGCCTCCTGGGCACACTCTGGCTCACCAAAACCCCAGGTTCTTTTCCACCAGGCAGCTTTCCAGACATTCTGCTCCCAGCCTGTAGTGCTGCAGGAGGCTGTTGTGATCCAAGTGCAGGACCCAGCACTTGGCATTGTTGAACCTCATACAAATGGTCTCAGCCCCTTTATCCAGCCGGTCCAGCTCACTCTTCAGAGCCTTCCTGGCCTCCAGCAGATCCACACTCTTGCCCAGCTTGATGTCAACTGTGAACTTGCTTAGAGTGCACTTGATTTTCTCATCCAAGTCATTGATAAAGGTATTAAACAGGACTGGCCCAACACTGACCCCATTAGTGACCAGTCACCAGCTGGATATGGCACCATTCACCAGCACTCTCTGGGCCTGGCCATCCAGCCAGTTTTAGTCCAGCAAAGGATGCACCTGCCTAAGCCATGGGCTGCCAGCTTCTCCAAGAGAATGCTGTGGGAGACAGAAACAAAAGCTTTACTGAAGTCCAGGCACACAACATCCACAGCCTTTCCCTCATCCACTGGATGGGTCACCCTGTCCTAAAAGGAGAGAAGGTTGATCATGCAGGACGTGCCTTTTGTAAACCCTGGCGGGGCCTGATCCCTTGGTTGTCCTGTACGTGCCATGTGATTGCACTCAAGAGAAACTGTTCCATAACCATATGTCAAGATGCTTCCTGAAATCTCCAGTTCGCTATTTATGAACTGTTTCAAGGCTCAAGGGTTTTTTTATTTCAGTTGTTAGTACTGGTTATTTTCACGCCTTATGCTTACTTTATTTCTTGATAGCAAGGTAATTTCTGAAAAGTAAAAACTCATTAAGTGTAGAAATTAGATGCACAGAATGGAATTAGCAAGTTCTGTATATGGGCGACATAATACAAAGCCCTGAACAGAGATCTGGCTCTATCTTGGTGGCCTTTCTGTCTGTTAATGTGTACTTAGAACTGCATTACCTTGCTTCATCAGAAATGTAGGGGTGGTATGTGAACAGATTAAAATACTCACATCCTTTGACAAAAACCACGAGGGTGATGGTAAAACTTAGTTCCTTCAAAACTACTGCCACTATGTAATGCTATTAAGATCTCTCAGAGATGATTTATTGACGTGAAAATTATAGCAGTGATACATTCAAGAAACTACATTCCAAGAAACAACAAAAAAATTCAGATAGGAATGAGAAGGCTTTTGCATACCTTCATAAGGTTGTCCTGAGCTTTCTTTTCTTTAGGTTGAATAGTCCCAGTTTTCCCAGCCTTTCCTCAAGTGTCATATGCTTATCCTCTTCATGGCCCTTGACTGAATTTGCTCCAGTGTGTCAATGTCTCTTTGGTTCTGAGTGGCTCGGAGCTGTACCCAGCAGTCCAGATGGGTCCCAACAGTGCTGAAAAGAGGGGATGGATCACTTTCCTAATCCTGTTGGCAGCACTCTGCCTAGTACAGCTCAGGAGGCTATTTGGCTTTGCTGTGATGTCCCTTTACTGGCTCATGGTCAACTTCACATCACCAGGACCCCCAGAACTTTCTCTGCTTTCCAGCTGGTTGTCTCCATCTTGCGCTGTTCCAGCCAGAGAGCACAGGAAGGAGTCTTGGTCTCAGTCCCCCTCAAAGGAACTGGTTTCACACACAGCTCAAGGCAGAATGGATTTTCAACTCACTCAGCCTCACTGTGTGTGTAAAACTGACTGTTGTGAATATCCTTCCCTTCAGCCTGTAGAGTATTTTTAACCATTCTGTCATACCCTTATAAAATGAACAGGGATTTATGAGTAGCAGCCTCTGTCTAAACAGAAGTTAATCTGTAAAGGAACCGAAAGAGCAGAGTGGAAGTGCTAAAGTGGAGCAGCTTTATAGGAGCTGTGATGTGCATCATTATTCCCTATCACTGAAGTTATGTAGTTTTGAAATTATTATTACTGCTTTTGAGTTGCCAAATTGACACTTCATATATAATTAAAAATAAATAACTTAATAAATGCTTGTTTTTAAACCTAATACCTAGAAACTATCTTCTTTCAATTTGTTTCTAGCTGAGGCTTAACGGTGGGACAAACCTTTGCAGACTTAGAGTATTGTCTATCCTTGCTTGAATGTGCTGGTCTGTCAATGCTAAACAACCCTTTCAGGCCTGAATAGGAAGGAGAATTTTTCTTGACATTGTGCAACTGCCATAATTCCTTGGTTTCTCTTCAATCCTAAGGTTGCTTGACTCTAGCATGTGATTTGTAGATGCAGTGAAGAGTATATTCACTGTATCCTGCCTTTATAAAGAATCATCAGAAGTCACTGCTAACGGATAGCTTGCCAATTGGGGAATGATTTAATATAATTCAATCTCAAATGAAGTTCATTAGAGTGAACTGAACAGTATGAATGCTAACAGCTGTCAATTTTAAAACAATAATTTATGCTAAAATCCCTAGAATATAAAAGAAAACAGAGTAGCTTGACAGTATAAAATGTTGTGTGCAAAGTACGTTTTCCCTCTAACATTATTTTTGGCTTTTTATGCTTTGTGCATTGAATCAGTGACACCTCATTTATGTGTATTCTCTTTGAATAACCTGAGAAAGTGAGGGTCAAATAGAAAATTTTTAAAGGTCTTGTTGATTTAGTTTAGGAATAAGTTCCATGATATACTTCATATGCTACTCAAAATCAAGTTGTTTGTCATAATTTAGCAACATTTTACAATGTGCATTTCATTCAATGCCCTTTTAATCTTGACTGAGTATGCATTTTATATATAGTACATATAAAGTACACAAACTCTGGACATATTATGAAATCTCAAGGTACCTCATATGTAACAAAAATTATCTAAGGTCTTCTTTTAATTAAATAAATTATATTGGTCTTTTTGAAGGCTTGAAGACATGGGACTGTACCTACTGTTACAATACAAAAAATATTAAAAAACTGTTTTATAAACAGGGCTCGGCTAAATGCAGCAACATAGTCCGCCTTTACTTGGAAAATCAACTTGGACTGGACTCAAGAGTAGCCCCTTTTCTTACCGTGAAAGGAAGAAGCTTTGGGATGAGCAGCACTGTAAAACTTCTGTGTGACACATTTGAAAAAAATGATTAAGGATGTTATGTAAACACTGTGTCTTAGTGCTGTGCAGAGGGAGGAGCTCTCTGCTCCCATCTTTTGGTGGCCAGCATGAAATCTGCTGGTTTAATCTGCACATTATGTTTTATACAGAGCTACATCTGGGTGGGGACTCCGGGTCTCCTGACTGGATAGATCTTGCACATAAAGAGATCCAAAGAACTGTGAGCTCTTCTCACTGATAGAATAAGACCTGAATGCTGACTCCAAAATCTTTGCAGTAGGTACTTTTAAAAGTCACTGGTAAGTAGCACTGCAGGAATGTAAGGAGAAATAAGGGTTCCTTCTTCAGGTACAGATTCTTCACAAGGAGAAGAAACCTCCACCTATACAGGTTATTTGTGCCAACTTTCATAGAGGCAAATTGCATTAGTTTTGCTTGCAGGTGTGCAGTTTGTAATTCATTATTAGAAGTGCAGACTAAGCATTGATAACCACAGACCTAAACATGTTCCAAACACTAATCCATTCTCTTTCTTAGACATAATTTAGGACATTATTCACTCAAAATAGAAAGAAAATGTCTTAAATATGATCCAGTGTACCACAGATACAACGTTTTGGGGGGTTTTGTCTTGAAATTACTGTAATTCACGTTATTTCTACCTACAATATATGTAATATCTGGAACAAAATTATTGCAAATCAGTAGATACTCTTCTCTACATGGTATTTCATCCGCAGCCAGTGCACTGGAAAAAACTTCTGTATACAGGGGGTTTGGTCTTCAGACATGAACTGGACAAAATGTTTCTCCACAGTTTAGCCATTTCACATGTGTGAATAAATAGTTTTCATTCTCCTTTTGCTCTCAGGACATCTTTCCCAAACCCTGTGTCATTCTCACAAGTTCTGTGTTCACGTCCCTGTGTGAACCATACCATTACCTGAAGTAAAGAAATAAAACAAGACCTAACTCCATTAGACTGCAGTGAAACTGGGGCAGGGGAAAGAGAAATTAGGCCCTGATTATTTGAAGTGCAGCTGTGACGGAAATGAGGAAGGAAAGAGAAATGTGGGAGGATGAGTAACAAAACCAGAGAAGTGTATGGAAACTACTGAATTTTCTCAGGGGCATTCTCCATCCCATAACATGTTTGGTAACTTTGCAGATCTCCAACACAGTTAAACAAAATTTTTCTCTCTCTCCCATTATACTCAGTATGGGTTTCACCTATGTAAGACTGACCTCCTTGCAAGAATCTTAGTGTGTCACTTGAGCTAGTAAATGTAGATGTCTGAAATTTCTGGAAAACAACTTTAACTCACATTTAAGATGTCTGGCAGCAGATTCAGTTCTTCTAGTTAGTTAAGCCTGGGGCAAACTGCTGTGTTTTCATGGGCTAAACGTTCTTTCAGGAAAGGAAACTTTGCAGTTGGCCTAATCCTTTGAGCTCTCAAGCAGGGAATTTTCTTTGTTCTCACAGGATGTTTCTCAGGAAGCAAATGTATTTAAAGTAAATAGGGTAAGATACAAAATTAGATTTAATTTGCTTAATTGATAAGTGGGATAAAATATATAAACAATAAAAGGAATGTCTTCAAAAGCTTCCCAACTGTAATAATATTCATTTTTTAAGTCAAAGAACCTCCACCTTCTGAAAAGCAGACTCTAAATTTTTCAAGTCAAGTCCGAAACATTAAGAGGAAAAGAAAGAATCCCAGTATTTAGATCTGAAATCTGGGTGAAGAATTTAAAAGGTTCTAGCTATAACACTCAACAAAGTCACAAACAAAACTCCTCAATTTTACCTATATTCATCTTGATTACATATTTGTAGTCACATTTCAAAGGAATTTTAATGAAAATTCTGTTTTAGGACATGTGGTGATTGGTAAATAAAAAAAGGCAGTGTAAGAGAAATAAATAATTGCAAAAGTTTCCCTGGATATGAATTAGTTTTTTAAAGAAATCAATTTCAGTCTATATTTAGTCACAAAACTTTTTCACAGGCTAACAGCTTGAGAGCAAGTGTAGGCAGTAGGTCTAGAAACTTTCTTTGGGAAATATTGTATCCACATGTGCTTTCTGCAAATAAATAGAGTCCAGAAACTGAGATTTTTTTATCCCATTTAAGACTCCACTTAAGACCCCATTTAAGCAATTATGACCCCATTTAAGGTGAAATGTAAATGCTCAAAGCCTGATGCACAAACTTCAGTTCTTCAAATGAAGATCTTCTGGGGGCTGATACTTGTGAATCAAACCTTCCCTATGCGAGTGTAAAATAATATGTAGAAGCACTATGTGAACATGAATGAGCAGCATGGTGACAGTAACACAATACAAAAATGTGAGCAGGAGTGTTACTGCATGGTGACCGAAGCTCTGCCTGCAAGTGGGAGGACAGAGCCAGCAGGGACGTGCCATAGATACCAACAGGTTGCAGTGGGAGTCTGGGCCCTGTGTGTGTGGTGGCCACATGCCACTGCTAAGACCTTCCTTTTTATCTTGGTATAACTGGGCATGTAACCTCATAGTCCACTGGTAACCAAAATCTACACAGGCATGTGCACATGTTTGTAAATGGATGTGAATTGTGTTTGAAGATGCTGCAATTATCACAGCTAGTTCTTACATTTCCCCCTTAGCTATTTGAAAGCTATTTAACACTTCTGAAACTCTCCTCTTTTACCCCTTCAAACAAGCATTAAAAAATAAAACATGTTTATAAAAATTGACATCGTGCTTAGATTTTCAAAATGACAAAATGGGCATGTCAAGCAGAAATATGTTCTCCAGGGAGATTCAACACCAGCAAATATTATATTCTGATTTTTAGTGGAAAATTATATGCCTTCCAAAGAAAGGGCTGATTTATTTGCTTATCTGTGCTGTCTTTCCTTTAAGATCCCTGTTTTAAGTCAGGCGATCCTTAGACCGAAATAGTCAAAGCACGAACAGAGTGATAATGTAGGCAAAGAGAAGCTTTCAAGTATTTATCAAATACAGGAACCAACAGCTGTTCTCCCAGTTTTTCTCCTTACATTCTTCTGGAGAAACAGGGAAATAACTAATCACCCTGCCTGGATGTTACTGCATTGAAGTCCTTTAGCCATGTGCATTCCTTGAGGAGTGAGCTCTGAACTAATGGAAAGTGCTCCTGTACAGGCTGTTGTAAGATAATCATCAGCTCATGTGTCTCAGCATGACTTGAGTTTTTCAGCATAAAAAATCACTAAGAAATGCAGAATAACTTAACTGGTGAATTACTGGCCTGTTGAATGGTACATTTCTCTTGCACTGCATATATTTAAATCTGGCTGGTTATTACCAATGCAGCATCCTTGCAAACATAGCACTGACACAGTCTTTACTAAGATAATTACGTAAAGTATATATCTGAATTTACTCAGTCATTTTATCTTGTTTTGTGACAGAAATATTTGATTTAGACTGTGTGATTATGCCAGCACAAGAATACATGTCAAGCTTTAATCTATTTGAATATTTAACTTCACTTAATGTGATACACACAGAAAATAAGAAATAGTCTTGTTACATAAAAGTGGTGTTTTGGAAAGCTGCCATACTTAAACAGAATTCAGACACAGGAAAAAAAGAGGGTTCAAGATTTCAGTTGTAACAGAAAGAAAGGTCCACGAAGAGAAGGCCCTGTACTGGGCACAGTTGCATGATGAAATCATGTAGATTACTTTAGACTGGATGCTGGCTCATCAGTGCTCAGAAAGGCACCTAGAAAGTTTTGCCTTTATGAATAGGATAGACTCTGAGGAACAGAACAACAATTAGCAGTTAGCAAACTAGACACTGCTAGAACACTACTGAGGCACCTCTTGGGCCAATTTGTTTCAGGAACAAGGTTCGTTCCTCAGAGCAGTATGTACATCACTGCCTATGGGAACAGGAGCTTTGTTAAACTTCTCTAAGGAAACGCCCTGGAACAGAGTCCTTACACACTGATATATTTCCCTGGAAAATGCCAAGTGTCAGAGTGAAATGAAAAAGAACACAATATCTGGAAAAGGAAGGGAAATAATATCATCAGGTTTTGATAATGGGAATAAGAAAATTGAAGAAAAATGGATTTTAAGGAGACAAAAAAGGATTAATTGAAAAAGAATCATTATATTGACATGCATTTTAGCATGTGAAATCTTTATTGTACCTAACTAGAAATAAACACTGAAATTTCACCCTGAGTGTTTCTGGTATATATATTAACTACTGTTGGGAAGGAAGTGCTGAAATTTTTTACTTAGCATGAATTTTGAAAAAGCAATGAGACAGAGAAGGAAATATAAAAATAACTAGCTTGTAAGACAGATACATTTGCCCCAGACATATAGCCACAGGAAAATTTGAGTCCTTAAGAAAAGTCCTGAGCAAAATAGGACACAAATTCCTTTACATTTTGTGAGGTGCAGCTTTGCACCTGTCACACAGAGCACTCACTGCCAGCAGTCACGGGGCAGACAGGAGGGAGTGTTCTGCTGTGCTCTGGTAATGCCGAGGATGATGGACACAGGGCAGGCAGTGTGGCAAAAGCACCAGGATCCCATTTGTCAGCCAGAAGTGCAATATATAAACTAATCTCTATATTACAGTTTGTTATGTCTCCCTCTTTCACTGCTCCTTTACCTTCCTGTTGCCCATTAAAGATATTTCATGTTTTTGCGTATTTTCCAAGAGTATGCTGACTTTCTGAAAATCCCTGCTGTAATCCGAATTTAAAACACTAGAATCGTGGCAAAACAAAATGGCAGGTGACAGACATTCCAGATTCTCAAAGAGCAGCAAAACCTGCCTGGATTCCTTCTACTTCACTTTAGAAAACTATAATGTGAACATCTGAGCTCAGGCTCATTTCATCACCGTAAATGAAGAGAATCAACACTTTTACAATTTTATGGGATTCACCCTGTGAATGTCTATGCTGTGGTGAATCCTGTCATAGACATGACTTATTCCCTTCATCGATGGCAGAAGGAACCAAGGCTGATGAGCTTGGATGTAAACCTGCACCTTGCAGGTATCCAAAGTTAAATGAAATGACGCTTGCCGAGGTTGTCCATTGTGAGCAAATAACTCATACATGTTTTGTGCCATTTTGTTTCGCAGTGTCCCAGGGAAGGGTTAGCAGCTAAGGGGTTTTTAATAATGTCTGCTTCAAAATGCTTTCCATAGTAGCAATGGAGGATATGTGATAGGAGCCATAGTACCTACAGTGAGTGCCAAGTCTTCCTTTCCCATGAATAGTTAGTTAAGTCAGCACAGCATTTCTTCAAACTAACAAGAAGCTTATGAGTATCCCTGCAAATGACACAAGCTCAGCTTTTAGCAGGAATGACATTGTTAATTGAGTGCAGATGATTTAGGCTGCCAATCAGCTAAATAATCAGATAAGAGTGACCTGATGCAGAGGAAATTACAACATCAGCATACAGAAAATTGTTGTTGTTCCTATGTAAATTAAATGACTGTACTTCACTCTGCTGTGTGTATTTAGTCACAGCTGGCTAAAGGATATAGTCATTCCAGACCATTCAGCTCAGGTACTATTTCTAACTGCTGCTTATCTGGCATGTAGATGAGACCTGTAAAATCCTCAGTTTCTGTTTGTTTTCTTTCTTTTCTTTTTTTCTTTCTTTCTGTCTCTCTCTCTCTCTCTCTCTCCCTTTCTCCCTTTCTTTCCATAGACAGTCATCTGCAAGCTACTATATCTACCATTTCACTACTTTAATGAATATACCTCAAATACATAGCTTGAATATTCATAGTTTATAATAAATACTAAAGAGTAAACAGATATTAATATGGTTGCTCAGTTTGAAGACAAGGAAATTCAGAGGAGAAATGTAGTAGTTCACTGGCAGTAGGTCCCACAAGAATAATTAAAATAACTCACTTGTGCCCAGGTCCTTAAGATCAACAGTTACACTGAATTATTTTTTTATTATAGATAGAATATAAAAGGCTCAAGAGTAAAACCCGTACATGACTTGAATGATAACAACTTCATTTTCACTGTTGTTACTGGTCTAAGTGAACTAAGTGTCCTGGAATCATCCTACTAATTACAAGACAAAAGCCAAACTTAGAGGCAGGCTTGTCAGTCTTTCTGTGTTCCTCAGAGCTCACATGCCAGCTAGTAGGCTCCTCCACTAAAAATGATTTCATTTTCTCCAATATGTGGCAATGCTTCTGGCCTTGTTTTTAGGATCTCCCATCTACCCTTCTATATGAGTTACACAAAAGCTGAGAAGAAATGATTTCTCATCTCATTTCACCTTTTAGTCTTCTTTAGACTTTTCCTCACTGTGCCATATCAAGCAAAAAGATTGATTAGGCTTATTGCTTGACAGCTGGTTGCATACACAGCCTATAAGGGCACATGCCTGCTGCTTATGGGCAAGTGCCTGGCTGCAGATGCCAGGCTGTCTGGCTTGCTGATGATGGAGCTAAGCTGATCAATAAACCCTAGAAACCCTTCTCTCAGTTCCACTTTGCTTCTGAGAAAGTAAAACTGTGGGTTGGATTCACTGTCCATAATGAGAGTGTCTACAAGGTAGATGTTCATACTAGTCACTGGGGTGCCTTTCATCTTGGGTGTAATTCAACTCATCCTGGAACAGATACCCGTAAGTCAAGATTGTGCCTTTATATGCTTCTTTCTCTCCACTGACAATCTCTTCAGCCCTTAGGGAGAGATTTGGGTGATATCTGTCTATATTTAAAGACAAATGACGTTAGCATGTTGTTTTTAATACCCTTCGTATCTTCCCAGACCAGGATCAAGAAGAACGTCTGTCCAAGGCTCCTCTATGTGCCCAATAGAAAGACCTGGAGGTCTATTGTACCTCAAGGTTTTTAACTTAACATTTCTACAGCTAGATGATAGAGCTTTTGGTGGTTCCCAAAAATGCCTGCATTGTTTTAAAAGTTCCTCTCCTGTAGCAACAGGCAAAAATACAGAAATTACTTGTCAGGAATGACTGACATAAGGTAAAAAATAAAAAAGAATTTCATAATTTCATATAAAAATATGTGCTGAGCACTGCCTAATAACATGAATACAGGAGTTGTCATTTATTTTCCTCCTTCATACACAGCATTATTTCCACTTACATGAAATGGTATGTTCCAAGTTTTTTATCAAATTTTTATCTTGAAGGCAGTTGAAATAGCCTCTCCAGATGTTATTAAATAACCAAAGCATGCTGTAATCAAACAGTCTAATTCCCTGGAAAGAAAAATAATTTCCTGTACCTTATTTACATATCTCTAATTTCTTATAAAGCTTACAAAAGAGACTTATGACAATGGTAGTTTATGCTGTTTTCCCACTTAACAACAAATAGTTCAAATTCTCTGGTGATATTAACCCCATTCACTCCCATCAACTCTCCTCCAGGGAATCCTGTAGGAACAAATTTGAGTACAAATGAGTTTGTCACTTTGTAGCGTAAGGATTTAGTGATCCCACAGAAAGACCGTGGGATCCCGGGTAGAAAATAGACATAACCCTTGCTTCTTTGAGTTTGAGAGCATGGGGACAAATAAATGCATCTCTTCTAAGAGAACTAGTTGTGTGTTTACTTTCTTAAAAGCTAGCAGGCTGAACAGGCCTTTAATTGGATAAATTTTGCACATTCCACCATTACTATTATAAGGGCAGCTTCCTTTATATATTCTGAAGCCGTAACTTGTAGCAATAAAAAGCACTTTAACATTTGAAACTGGTGTCTCAAAACATTTACAGACTTAGACAGTTCCAAATAATGTAGTCAAAATTAAACTCATTTTCAAAGATAAAATTTAAAAGAGCTGTTTCATGTCTCTAGTCCTCCTCCACTGTATGCTCAGTTTTTGTCCCTATCACAGATTAGTACAAAGCTAAGAAGAATATAAACCAGACCATAAAATAAAAGTACATGTGAATCGCTATCTAGCCGACATAGCAACTCAGCCTGAAACCTATCATTTGTAGCTGGATACCAGTCAGTAAAATGTAGTTTACAGTGCAGTAGGCACAGTGACATTAAAAGATTTTTATGCTTTATAGCTGTGAATGTACACAGCCAGCCTAAAGATTTCTTTCACTTAAAGATGTTCTGTGTGTGAACATGTAATCTCAAATCTTGACCTCCAGAATAACACATAAGAGAGGAGAAGGAAACAAAAGAAAAAAAAGAAATTCTGCAAAAAGTCCTTTATTTCTCAAGGGGTCATGGGGCAGTTTCTGTAGCTTAACACTGGAATATGAAATGAGAGAAGTTCTCTCCTCTTTTTCCCTATGCA
Source organism: Falcunculus frontatus (assembly GCA_013398115.1). NCBI lineage: Eukaryota > Metazoa > Chordata > Aves > Passeriformes > Falcunculus > Falcunculus frontatus. The sequence goes on along the minus strand of VZRV01004810.1, from coordinate 610,286 downwards.
TCATTAAAGGCCAGATCCAGTTAGCCTTTTATCAACATCTATTCCCTTGAGCTCCTCAGAAATTAGTTCTGTAATATCCTATTTCAAGAATTTCCCATTTGTTCAAATGATGCCTCATTAATGCTAGATGAAGTCCTGCAATAACGTCATAACTCAGTAGACTTAACTCCTGGGACTTATTTTACCCTGTTTTGTTGCTGCAAAATAACATGCAGATGGTTTACCATGAGCAATCACTCCCAGTTCACTTTGCTGACCTATGTCCTGTGACATTAACATTAGGCATCATAAACCTCAAATGCATTAACATTTGAGAGCTTTCATCTTAGCAGTCAGTCTCAGGGAAAGACATTCATTAAAACCAGCTCATACTCAGAATGCGTAAACTTTGTCATTAATGTTCTTTAAAGATCAGAAATATGATTAAGGAAAAATTCTGTAGTAATAATTAACAGTAATGGTTTAAATTTATAAAGCAATTTTATTCTCAGTATTCCAAAGTATATTAAAAACATGCTGAATAAAAATGTCTGTAGTTGGTGTTGCAGGAAAACATAAATATCACTGAAAGAGAATTTTGAATAATTGCCAGACTATATGCAGTGTATTATCCTTTTAATTAATCCTTTTTAAATTTCCACTAAATTATTATTATGGCCGATTCTCCTAAACACGGTCAAAAACGCCCAGGCACCAAATCAGGCCTCAGTTAATATAATATTACTCAAAATGGGGACTCAGAAATGTCATAAAATAGTGATTTTTTTAACATAGGCATGGTGCAAATTATTATGAAGCCATTTTCCTTTTCCTTTTCTTGCAAGTGTTTCCAGGATTCTTCGCTGGAAATGCTCCATTTTGCCCTGAAGAATAAAGGAGTCTTCTTGTTCACCTCTTAACCCTGACTGCTAATAAGCAAGGTTTTTAATGAAAAGCTGCCTTACACAATTTGCCATGTTCTTATGGGAAAACTGGATCTTTATAAAGACAATTTTCCACAAGAGACAGAGCATACAGTTTTCATTCCTCTGCAAAGGCCAGTAAATGCCACACCACAGAAAATGACAACCTTTGACAGGAACATCCAGCATCACAGCCAGATAGTGTGAAAACAGCCCAAGAACTAATGACTATGCAAGATAACCACCACAGACAGGTCTAACCAGAAAATCAATTATCCTGAGAATCCATTTCAGGAAGAAATGGATTCTCAGGAAAAGATCCACTCTTCAGTCTTACCCCATAACTGAAGATTGCCACTCACTTCAGCAGACACTGAAAAGGGTGTAATTCATATTTAGGACTATATGTTTATGCAAGTGACAAAACTCAATTCCTGATGTATGTTCCTTTTAGCACTGCAGAGCCAACAAAGCTCGAGAGGGAGTTAGGTATGAGGCAGGCTTGTGCTTCATCAGCAGATCTGTCTCCTCCCTTCTGATTGCAGTTTCCTCATGGCTGATGATGATAATGAGGCAGGAAAAAATCACAGCTGTTGTTCCAAAAAACCCTTTTATAACAGGGTAAATCCAATCCAGTATCACTGGCAAGTCAATTAACATGAAATGATCTGATGCTGATTTTGCAAGCTTATTTTTTAGTGGCTATAAAATATTCAAGAATAAGGATATACACTATAATGTCTGTCTGTAGATCGAATCCCATTTACGTCCTCTGCTTCAGAAACAGAAAGAAAATATTCCAGCTTCCCTTTGTTTTAATTTGTTCAGTTTTTAGAAATGTTGATAAGGATAAAAAATACTCCCTAACCGAGAGCATAGGAATGGAGGGGTTGCTTTTCATATGCATTTTATTTTTTAATTTAAATTTACACAGAATTATTTATATTAAATATAATATATTGCTTTCTAATATAATATTTCAGGCATATAGAAATGGCAGAAGGACTTTTGTAAGCTTGAGCAGAAAAGCAGGACTGCCTTGGAAGGCAACAACAAAGAAGACTGGGAAGCAAAGGCTATTGCAATGCTGCCACTTACTGCCTGAAGAGGAAAGAGCTGCTCTGAGCAATTACCATGCACCTTCTGCCTTCTGGTGTCTGATAATTGCTCAGAGCAGAAGCATCAAGTTGTGTTACTGGGAGCTGGGCGATCTCTAATGTTAGGAAAACAGCATTTTTTTTTGTCGCTTGTACCTTTTGAGGGCCTAAGGTCTTCAGAGCAGGGATTGACTACTGCTGTGAGGCTTCATAAAACATGACTGAGATTTACAAATAACATCCTAATCCTAATAATACAACAGTCAAAACTTATGAAGAAGCAGAGAGTAACAGTCACAGGGTTACACTTGGCTGTGCAGTCTTAAGTCATTTATGGTAATTGGTCTTTTCATAATGGAGGTAGAATTAAACAGTAAAAAAGGAGTTTTATGTAGAGGAGATAAATGGCAGTTTTGATGGAAGGTGACATGTCCTGTGGAATGACAGTGAGCTGCAAATATCAATGTTTTCTGGTTCTTTAGGATCTTGAGATAATCTAGAGCTGTTCTGCAAATAAAATTATGACAATAATGTGGAATATAAACTACTGAATATCCATGTCTGCCTGTGTTCTGCAGACTTCTGACTTTTTTTTGGCCTGTGAAAATTTATTTTTGAAAATTACAGCTGATGATGTTTGGAAATTTCCTCTTTACAAATCAGAAACTGAAAACCAAACTACACTGGCAAAGCACCCAGCTTTCATTGAAATTGATTTAACTGATTTCAGTGGCTAAGTACATTTGAAAACACGAAATGTAAAGGCATCTGACCAAATCTCAAGGGAGCTGTGTTACAGCAGAATGATCTGAACTTTAGCATGTGGAGTTCAAGGCTGTTACCAAATTTCCTTGAAAGTTGAATCCAGAATATTTCTTTAAATGTTGGCAGTCACTTTGTATTACCCAAGAATAGAATCCAGCTATTTATTCTTGAACATGGACCATTAAATGGTAATATTTGGGGGCTTTTAAAAGAATTTAGTGTAATTAAATAAATACATCTATCACATAAGCCACGAAGACCAGACTTCATGAGCAGTTAAAGTCTTAGAGATGTAAATAGACCTAATGATGTAATAGACCCTAGGGTCTGTGTTTGCCATCAGCAGCTATTTGTTATCTCAGTTGGCATTTACTGTCGCTGTACAGGCACAGAAAAACAGGGAAAAACCACTTTCATTCCAACTGTGTCAGAAACAAAACATTTAAAGCTCTTTCACAATGAGTATTTCATTGTTAGAAAAAAACTTTTCATACAGGCAACCTGTTAAATAGGCTAAAATAACAGCAGTTACCTTAATTCTGGCAGATATATGGAAAATCTACATTTGCACTTAATTCCTTCTGGAGCCAAAGACCTAAATGCATGTGTTTTCAGTTGCCATTTGTTTCATTAGTTCTTTCTATTTATTGTTTTCCAATCATAATCAAGTGAGGAATATCTTGTCTGACAAAGCAGTTTCCTGCATTATGTATTTAATGTAAATGTATTTTTTCTGAACATGTGGGTTTAATGATGTTTTTGAAAGATTTCTCTTCTCAGCTTCTCCATGGTGTGGCTCCAAAGAAATAGAGAGAAGGGAGAAAATGAGAAGGATAGAGCATCTTCAGATAGCTTTGCTAGATATCTTCTACAACTTTCTGACTCACCACTCTGAAAAAAACACTGCTTGTTTTGACTGGATCCAGTCTCAGGGTTTCATGCCCTTTTAAGCTCCACTAGTCTCTGGATGATGACTGATTGCTATTCTGAGCTTCAGGAATGCCCAACTCTTAATCCCATGTCTGACAGCTGGCAGTGGAACTTCCACAGTCAGTGCAACAACCTATCCAGGCCTCTGACATGTCACCTGGGCACATCCCCAGTCGTGTATGACCGGGTCTGGAGATTGGGTTTCTAACTGCAGTTCAAGGACTGAATGACACAGTGTTTGCTGTGTTTTAAGAAAAACAGAGATCTCATCTTCTGGACTCAAAATGAATGACTTCAGGATAAGAAGTAACTAGAAGCTGTACCTACGCCTATTTTAGCAATGTGACATGTTATGTGACACATTAGGAACAGCTTTGAAGGGAGTGAGTTGGTGCTAATCACTTCGTGTCCATGCTTCACATATTTTGGGCAGGTTTTAGACTACCAGCAGCCATTAAGCAGCAGATCCTGTGGAGGCAGGGTAGCGTTGTTAATGTGTCAGTCTCCTTCCTGTGCAGAAAGACATCACTGAGCGACCGAAACCCACAGGCTTTCAGCCTATACACAGATCCCCTCTCTCAACCATTCCAGACCTTTCCAAGGAAAGATGACACGTCCACTGGAACTCCTGCTGGAGGAGATACTGGGCCATCTTCTGAAAGAGATCAGGGCATAAAAACTCTAATTTGTGCTGTGTGTGGGGGGGCCCTGACCCCTGATGGACAGGGACTCTGTGCTGTTACTGACTGCAACCATTCACGCGCCACTGGAGCCACAGCTGGAGATACCTCTCTATCTTGTTTCTTATTTCTCTATCTCCTTTTCTATCTTTCTCCTTCTATCTCTCCTCTCAGGATAATCTTAGATCTCAGAATGCCTATAGACCACTTTTTCCAGTTACGTTTTTTTCAGTTATGGTTTTTCTAGTTACGATTCCAGAGCTGTTAAAAATAAAAGCTGTTTTTGCTATAATCAGTTACTGAACATTTTTTTTCCGTAATCTCCTCCAAGAGATCCTTAAGTGAAGGACCCAGTTGTCCTGACTCAGAGGTAGGTCACGACAGGGGTCAGCTGTCCAGTCCGTGTTCCCTCCCAACTTCTTGTGCACCCCCAGCCTCTTCACTGGTGGGGTGAGAGCAGATAACACCTTGACACTGCACAAGTGCTGCCCAGAAATAGCTAAAAAAATCTCTCCACACTGTTTACAGCACAAATCCAATACATAGCACCATGCAAACTGTGACAAAGAAAATTAACTCTATCCTAGCCAAAACCAGTACCAATCTTTTCATCCACTTCTTTTCTCATTTCAACATATCCCCAAACTTTCTATCATGTGTGTTTTCAGACTATCATGCTGCTTCTATGCATGAAGACACCAGAATCACTATTTGAAGACAAGCTGAATATATTTACTTGCACTCCAAGAAGAACACAGTCTTCCTTCCTGAGCTGTACCTCATGCTCCGCCTCTCACACCCTGTTACCAGTGTGCTGGCTGCCAGAGCCAGCAGAAGGAAGCAGCACCAGAAGCTAACCCATGGTGAGGATGCTGAACTTAAGGGCACTGAAGTTCTAATTAATGCACTGACAATACCTGGCTTCTCAAGTTCTTATCCATTCTTACGTACAGTCTTCTACTTTCGTTTTTCCACTTTATTTTTTCCAGCAACCTCGCAACCCTCACTCTTTTCCTTACCTCTGAGCATCTGGCCAGGCACCACTCTCATTACTGCTCCTAAAGGCTCAAGTGATAGATTTGTGACTCTCTATACACCCTTTTCTTTGGCTAGTGTAAAAAGACCCAGGTGATTGTTCCTTTGCTGGTCAAAAATCTCATATGGAGAGCTGTATTTAGGAACAAGAGAGGGCATGATGGAGGCCATGAGCACTTGGAAGAAGTTGCTGTAGTTTGCAGTAAGGTATTACCTGAAAGACAGAGGTAATGAGCAGTAGCTCGGATGGTGATTGCCTCCAGAGTCTTGCACTTTGCTATTTGCTGTAACCCCAAAAATTGTCTCATATGGAAAAAAAAATGAAGGGCTGAGACCTTTAGGTGAAAGAATGTGTGTGTATAAATATGTATTTAAGCATGTAAACAGATTGTTTGCAGAGGCAACTAAGGTGAGAAAATGGATGAAGACAGATAGGAAGAAACTTTACTCATTAGATTCATAAGAGTAAGCTTTGAAGGCTTGGAGGAAGTGGCGCTGCACTGTAGCTTTGACGTATGAAGCAAACAATTTATAAAACGTGTATCTCAGCAGGCAATATTTGATTGCTTTTGTGCATAGGAGTGTAGTTATGCATATCATGCAGGTACCATGGAAGATGACATATAATGGAGGGAATGGGGGAGTGAATAGAAAAATGCTCACTGAAACACAGAAAATGTCACTGAGCAAATGCACAATGCTTTTTTTGTGGCTCTTTTGCAGGGAAAATACTATGGGAACTCCAGAGTGCAAGTATGAGGGGTATATTATAGACCTGCATTGAAATCTCACCCTGTTTTGAAGATCACATGGTTTCAAACTATGAACATCAAATTACATTAGTACGTGTCTTTAATTTTGTTCCTTTAAAAACAGCAAATATCTCTCAGATCTTATGCAAATATGGGGCAAAAACTCAGTTTAGAAATTATCAACAGTTACGACAGGAAATGCACCATGATTTCACTGAGTAATTTTCAGAAGATATTGGTATGACTGGGATGCACTTCAGGTAGCATCTTCTCTCCTAAAAAATAGAACATTAGTTTCTTGACCTCAAAATATCACAGCTGATTTAGTTACATACAACCAAAAAGAGCAAACCTGTAAAATACTTAGTGCAATACAGTAGGCACAGTAAATCACAATGAGCATCTGAAGTGAACAAAACTTTATGGCCTTTTCTGAAGGAAATTGAAAAAGTATAACTAGGGATGCCAGAAGATCTAGCATCTGAACTTTCTATCTCAAGACAGTTGAAAAAATTCAGTGGCTAAAGACAACTCCTGTTTTTGAAAGACATAAATCCATGAGATTGAAATTCTGTCTCTTCTGAAATTTTAACATGTTGAAATACTTTTTTATCATGTTTTTAACCTCTTTTTTTAGCTTATTTTTTTTTTTTAGTGGAAAGGAAACTGATTTATGCTTACGCCCACTAAAACTTTTACTAAGATGTTACTACAATAGTTCTTTTCAATTTTTGTCTGAAACAGGTTTTCAGGAAATAAATATCCCTAGAGGAAGGTGAAAGATAATAAAGGAAAAATTCATTTCTTTCAGATACACCTTGTGACAAACATACATTTGCTCTTTTTTTGTCACTGTTTGTAATCCTGTAACCTTACATGATCAGTAAGTCTGTTTGTGTGATATACTATGAATGGACAGTTGTACTTAACCAAAACCAGTATTTGTGATTGATATTTGTGATTTGGATTAGTTAGGCTAGGAGATTCTATGCAGTAAAATATCAATAAATACTAAAGACATAACTTGAAAACATAGTCAGTAAAGCAAATGCAGTGTTTATATATGTCAAAGTTATGTTTTAAAATACAGATCAATTCTTTAATAAGTTGTTTTCTAGTAAAGATGTTAATTACAATTTACTCCCACTTGTCTAAGTTTGACAAGATCAGATTCCCACTTAAACAAAAAAAGTCCTGCTCAGCTATTAACATCATGGGAAATGTATTTACAGGCACTTTGTCAGGCCCCATGGTTAGAAGAGTCAGCAAACCTTACCCATTCATGTTTCTCATGGCCCTTTCCCCTCTCTTCCCCCCTCCCCTCCAACTGTCTCTAACAAAAAGCTGGGGCTGTGTTTGCAGTGTACTGTGAACTGTTTCATTGCTGGCAATTAAAAACAAAGGAAATCAAACCTTTGTGGGAATTTATGAAGTGGCAATAAATCCAGTACATGCCATCCACATGCTTTTCAAATGTCTTCATATAACCTCCGTTTTTTTTGTTCTGGGATAAAGAGCATCGAGTCTGCTAAATATAATTGCTTAAAAGAAGGAAAATCACTGTCATGCAGTGTTCCTCCTCTTCTCCCTGTCTCCCCCAGATCCCAGCTTTGTAACAGAAGATTGGGAGGGGGGGAGGATAGTTCCCCAAAACAACCTAAATGCTATAAAATCTGAAGACTACAGATGATGAAAAGCTGTATTTGCTGTTGTCAGACATAACAACAAGCTGAGGAAAGGCCCAATTAAAAGCAACCAAGGCAGAGTGCAGTTGCATGGAAAGGTACAGAAAAAGTGGGAATTTAGGCTATTATAAATACAGTCATAGTGCTTACACTATTGTACCTCGAAGTGAAATAGAATCACTGCAACCGACTCCAGTGTTTGGCCCAAAGCCTGACTTAATCAGAACAGATGGCAAAGGAGCCAAGTATGCAGTTTGCTGTGCTGGTGAATATCTTGGAGAACATGAAAAAACTTCATTCATGCTTCAGGACTTGCCTTTGGCATTGTAGGGGGAACTAAAACTGTCTTACCAGTTGAGGACTTCCCACTTACAGAGAGTTATAGGCTGCATGCTTGGAGGACAACTTGGACTTGGCCAGGAGGAGAGGGAAGGAATGAGCCCAGCCTGTGCTGTTCTCTCACAACTGTCAGCTGGAACTTCCCAGGGGATGTTCTGCCAGCTCCCACAGGCCAGGCTGAGGGGTCTGAGCCTTCATCTATGCTCTGGAGACTAAGAGAGGAAAGAGGAAATCTAGTTTGCTAGCTATTGATTTTGTATAACAATTGGTAAAGCATTTAGTAAACTATCTTCTCTATATTTATCATGTTATTAGTACGCACAGTTCTGCAACAGAACTAGCATCCTAACTACAGAAAGCAGAGAGAGTGCTGGCTAAAGGCATCAGCCCCTCCAAGCTGAAAATTTTGATAGAAGGCTCAAGTACTGAAGATGAACACTTTTCATGAAGAGTACAGCTGAGGTGAGAAGGCAGCATCAAGTAGTCTTTGTTTTAGTCCTCTAAACCAGGCACAAGGGAAATATGGACTTCATGCCCTGGCTGACAGGGTTGATAACCCAGCATGGCACAGGGACTTGGTGACAGCCCGTGTGCTGGATAATACTGCATCTTTTCAGGAATTGTCCTTTCCCTGCATCCCCGTCTTATTCATTGTAGATCTTCTCTGTTCTGAAAGACACAAGGCAGAAGACCTCCTGATAGCAGAACTATGAAATTTGCTTTGTGAACTTTTTTCAAAGCCTCGAAGTGTATTTTCTGTTTTATTTTTTTTTTACTTTGGAGTAAAGAAAAAAACCTCAATCTTTCCAAAACAGCTCTTCTGGCTTGTGCACGTTCGTTCATTCATCAATTCCATAACATGGCTTTCACTCTGTTCTCATTTCCTCTTCAAGCCCCACTTCAACTCAGAGATTAATTGATAGCAGTAATAAGTTGCTGTCATCTCTCCAGTGGCTGTGAGAGGGAATTGAGACTGTTTGTCAATAGGATTCTGTAGTGCTGTTTTGGAATATGTGAATTGTCAGAACACCAACACCAGACAGCACAGATAGCTGATGGGCAGAACCATTCCAATACATGCTATTTTTGATTATTTCAGCATAAAAACAGTTCTGGGTTTCACAGTTATGTGCTGCCACTGGAAACTTTGATGCTCAGAAATGAGGAACTATGTTTTAGTTCTAAGGGAGACTGTTTCACTGGATGCTGACATGTCAGGCCATTTCTTCCAGAGGGGAAACTTTTTTTGCTGATGTCTCCACCACGTTTACGTCAAGCCTCTCTGCTCTCCCAGCTCCTCGGCCAGGTGTTCACACTCATCCTGTTTTATCCAATCTAATTTTTTCCCCCTCCAGCTCTCACCTTCCTAAACCCAGTTGTCTCGTTGCTGACTCCCACCACTTTCTCCTGGTCCATTCAACCTTCCCGGATGATTTGTCCGGAAAGAGCTCTTCAATTCTTTACCACACTGCCCTGCTCAGGTTCCTTTCCAGACAAGGATCTGCCTTGTGGACATCTCCTAACTCACAAACTTTATCCCATATACTTCCTTTTGGACTTTCCTTTCCTGCTTTTCCACTCAGACTTTTCCAGAAGTTTTTATGCTGTCAGAGCTGCCTCTTCTCCCTTCCTTTGCAACGAGCTCAGACAAGCTCTAATTTTCCCATATGATTTCCCCCCCTCGTTTTTTCAGCCCCAGCCTCTCCTTCCACCTCATTTCCTCTACTTGGACCCTCATCACCAGCCCCTACAACAATGCTGCTCCAGGAACTAGAATTACTCATGACTAAGCCCCGTTTCTGCAGCTCACGCAAAGTACTGTTTAGAAAACTTCTTCGTGTGTATTCCCGTTTTTGTTGCCAGTGAGAGCAATGT
>VZRV01004809.1:79264-132648 GCA_013398115.1 Falcunculus frontatus | reverse complement strand
CCCCGCTGCCCGGTTTCTCCCCGCGCCCGGCCCCGGGCCCGCCCCGCCATCATGGCGGCCCAGGGAGCGCTGTGGGAGCGCGCGCCCCCCGCCCCGCCCCGCTCGGCCGGCCAATGGGAGGGCGGCGCGGCGCTGACGTCACGGCGGGCGGTGCGGCGGCGCGCTCAGTGCGCGCTCAGTGCTCAGTGCGTGCCCCGCCGCCCCGCAGCCATGTCGCGACAGAGCCCTCAGGAGGAGAACCTGCAGGGTAAGGCCGCCGCGGAACGGGCTGGGGGCGCGCCGCTGCCGCCACTGCCCGGCCACTGCGGGTTGCACCAGCGCGGGGCCCTTCTAGGTCGCGATATTCGATATTGTGATAGACGCGCGCGCTGCGGTGCGTGTCCATCCCCCCTTGTCCCAGGGAAGAGGGCAGGTGGATGTGCCCGTGAGGAGGGGTCGGGTCAGTCGCAGGGATCAGGTGTTAGATAGCACCAAATTCGCCGCGAAAGGGAAAAATCCGAGCGCAGCCACAAATAGTGCGATTGACACGGTGATCGTAGCGATTTAAGGGGACATTCTCATCGCCCTGTGGAATTCCCCATCTTAATTTCAAGCACTGGAAACTGTATCTTAAGAAAACGAAGCTTTCCAGTGCTGATCCAGTACTTTCTAAAGCTGATCTGTGCTGCCACATGTGTCCTGGGCTGGGGTATGGTGTAAGATCTCTGTCCTGAGTCCGTCCCCGTGGCTCATCTGTCCGGACTGCATCGCCTCTCGTGGGCTTTGGTCTGTCTGTATTTCCAGCGTCATGAAAACACGGGTTCTTGTATCTTTAAATGTTGATATCACAGCCCGTTCCATGTGCTCCAGCACAGCCTTACTCTGGGGCAAAAGACGAAGGGAAAAAAGGGAAAATTGTAAACCACATCTACTGTCTTCTTGCTGCTGTAATCCCAATCCTCTCCCTGCTTTATCCTTCATTCCCAGCACTAGTAAGATTTCAGCAGATGAAGTCTTAATTTGAGCTCCAGTGGTTGTGATCATTCTTTGGTAACAACTTGAGCTTCCATAAATTTTGGGGGAAAGGATAGGGAAGGGTTTGTCTGGCTCTAAACACACTCCCTGCCACATACCAGGCACTGTCACATGGAGGGGAAAATTCCCCAAGAAACCCAAACCAGCTGTGAAGGAAAAGGGTTTTTGAAGAAAAGTGTCTGTTCCAAACTCAGTGGGCTGGAATGTTTTTATCCGGGAGGTTGTGTGGTACCTTGGCTGTCCAGATGGTGGTCTCTGTATTTAGAAGGGAGATACTCGTGTTGTTCATGCACATGAGGCAGTTTGGTTCTGTGCTGTTCCCATTTAATTTTGGAGCCCTCAGTCTCTTCCCAGCCAGGATATCTGGGATATCTTTGCTCATCTGATGTTCCTGCTTCATGCTAAGTCCCTGCACTGGCTTCTCCCCACCTCGCTCCTGTGATGCTGCTCCTTCAGCCGTGGATGGCTGGGAAGGGCCCTTGCAGACCGTGCAGCTCCAGCTCTTCCTGCTGTGGCTGCGTTCCCTGAGCTGTGCCCAGCGGGCAGGAGCAGCCCAAGCACCGCTGTCCGTGTCTCTCCCTTTCCCTGCTTATTCCTTAGACATCATTCCCCAGAATCTGGGGAATTCCTGCTGTCCTTACTGCTCTGTTCCCTGCGCTGTGGCTGGGCCATGCGTGTTCCACAGTGGGATTCCTCTGGCTTTTGTGTGATTCAGGTATTTTCTGTTCCCTGAGCTCATTTACAGGGGGCTGGAGTGCCAGGACCCAGGGAATGGCTTCCCAGTGCCAGAGGGCAGGGCTGGATGGGATCTTGGGAAGGAATTGTTCCCTGGGAGGGTGGGGAGGCCCTGGCACAGGGTGCCCAGAGCAGCTGTGGCTGCCCCTGGATCCCTGGCAGTGCCCAAGGCCAGGCTGGACATTGGGGCTTGGAGCAGCCTGGGACAGTGGGAGGGGTCCCTGCCATGGCAGGGGTGGCACGGGGTGGGCTTTGGGGTCCCTCCCAACCCAAGCCATTCCAGGGTTCTATAGGAGAGGGAACAGCTCCAGGCCCTGCAGTGAGCTGTCCCTGCCCAGGAGGGAGTTGTGATTCCCTCCCTTAGGAAAACAAAGCCCACGTGACCGTGTTAAATATACTTCGAGGAGCAAACCCATGACAGCCCTTGCCACACTGCTGCTGTTGCTTAACAGCAACACCTACAAATGGGACTGAAAAAAGGCTGAACAAGACAGTCCCTGGGCTCTGGAGCCCAAAATAATTTCAATAAATTAGTAACTGAACTTTGGCAGCAAAAGTCCTTGAGATTATTTTGACTGTTGCCCATGTTGAACAATAAAAATTGAATATATCCTGGAATAAAAGATCTGTATGTGCAGAGAGAAACACAATGTACTGAGCAGCTGCTTCCCAGGCCTGTGAGCATTCCCAGCTCGCTCCCGACTCCCCGCACTTTGCATTCCATGCTGTTTGTGAGCTGGGAGGCAGGGCTGGCTCCTGTCCCTGCAGTGTCACTCCGGGCAGGAGCCCCAGGGTTGTCGCTCACATGCCCGTAGCAAACCCCTCGGGTTCCTGGGGCTCAGCTCTCCTTTCTGCCAAGCAGGGTCCTGGGTGGAACTGCACTTCAGCAGCAACGGGAGTGGCAGTGGGAGCTCTGTCTCTACGGGGAGCCAGGAGCAGGTGCCAGCCTCCCTCTCCATCCACAACGGGGACATGGAGAAGATCCTGCTGGATGCCCAGCACGAGTCGGGCAGGAGCAGCTCCAGGGAGAGCTCACACTGTGATAGGTGAGCAGGGAGCTGTGCTGGGCACAGGGAGGGCACTGCCAAGGTCACTGGGGGGTCCCAAGGACATCTGGAGGCCCCAGAGGCGAAGACAGAAACGGTGCATGAGTGTATTTACATGTGTGTGCATATTTACATGTGTATGTGTGTGTTTACAGGTGTGTACATATTTACATATGAACACACACGGGGTGTGTGTTATCTGTGTACACATGTGTTTACATGTGACCACGAGTGTGCACGGGCACAGAGGGACACTTCCTGTGCAAAGGTTGGGGTTTAAATCCAGTGCAGTGCTGGGATCACACCTGCCCTGCAGGGAGGGAGTTACAGCTGACTCCAGAATCCTCCCCCCATGGCGTGGAGGGATTTTGGGGTGTCCCTGCCCCCGGGAGGGTGTGCAGGCAGCTCCTCCTGGGGAATGAAGCACTCCAGAGCCAGCTGTGGGTCAGGCCTGGCACTGGCAGTGCTGTCCTTCAGGACACGGGTGGGGCCAGTGCTGCTGCCTGGGACAGGAGGGGCAGGGACAGGGGACAGACAGCTTGTGGCTGAAGAGCTGTCCTGTGCCTTGCTGAGAAACCAGAGCAGATTTCCAGGAGTGTCACACAACAGCTCAGCCCTGGGGCAGGTGCTCAGGCAGTGCCATTAATGCATTTATTAGATTTTGATGGGCTGTGAGGTCTCCAGCCTATACTGTATTTAGGAAAACACAAACTCCAGGACTCAGACTCCACAGCAGGACATGGAACTGCCTGGCCTGGCCTGGCTGGTGGGGATTCAAACCAAACCCCACTTCCACTCCTTGTTTGCTGCCCATTGTGTCTGTGGAAGTGCCAGGGCCCCACCAGGAGCGTGGGCAGAGGGTTGGGAATCAGCTGTGACTGATGTGACTGTGGTGGCTGGGCTGTGGCAGCACGGCCCCGTCCAGCCCTGGGGTCGTGGTCAGGGCACCCCTGAGCAGAGCGTCCCCAGCAGCTCCCGGGGTGGCTGCTGCTGCTGCAGGAACTGTGCCACAGAAAGCTTCACCTCCTTCCTTCCCTGTGCTTCTGTCTTGGTGCAGCCCTCCTCGCTCCCAGACCCCCCAGGACAGTCACAGAGCTCTGGAGGTAGAGAGCCACAGCAGTGGGGAGAAGAACAGCTTCCAGGTAAAATCCTCACTTTGCTGCGGGAGAGGGGAGCTCTGGCTCTCTGTGCTGTTGGGGAGTAACAGGGGAAGCTGCTAAAGCAGAGACTTCAGTAACTCACAGTAACCCTGGCAGGTTCAGGCTGGCTGTGTTTGTTCCTGACACCTGGAGATGTTTTTGGTTTGGTCTTTCCAATCTGTAACTGAGATTTTTTCAGAAGGATTTCCCCTCCCCCTTTGGCTCCTGACTGGGTACATTTCCTACATCCCCCACCAATGTTTAAATGCACCTCCACCTATTTAGTAGGAATCTTAAAAGTTATTTTAACAGCAGCAAGAATTTCTAGAATCACTTGAACATGGCAGCCAAAAATACACAATTTCCAAGCCCTGCTGTGGCTTTGGTTGCAGTTGTTTTAACAATTCCTACCAAACCTGAATACATGCTGCTTTGGAAAACTCCCCGTTCTTTCTGATTTCATTTTGTAGGTGTGTTTACCTTGCAAGGAAAGTGAATAAACACATTTGAAACAAGAGTGGAGGAAAGGATGTACATTGACCATATTTTATCAATACAGGGCTTATTGCAGGAGGACAGGCTGAAATCTGAAGTCTTCAGTGTAATACATTAGCTTTTAATGTGAAAAAATGACTTAAAAAACATTTTGAGGAAGGAAGTATTTCAAGGAAGTGAATTTTTCTGCATCATCTCTACAACTCTTACCAGACTCCGAGGATCCAGCTTTAGGTTAGCTAAATATGGTACTGCAAGTTAATTATTACTGGAAATGATTATTTTTATATTGTCAGAAACACCCTTCAGCTGTTTAAAGATCATTATTTAGACTTTGAGAACAAATAACCCCAAGTTAGAAAGCCATCAGAACTGCAGCTGCCTGGACAGTTTTATTTCCGTCTCGTGTGTGTTGGAATTCTGGGAGCAGGATCTATTTTTATCCCAAGGCCTTGGCTGCATGGAATGGAGCCGAGCTGAGCCAGGAGCTCTGCCCTTACTCAGCGTTTGTGCTGTAACTGCTCCAAAGCTGGGGCTGGGGGGGCTCCTTCTGTGAGCACACACCTTCCTGGGGTCACCTGCCTGCCCAGGATGGCCCAGGGACTGGAACTGTTCCCTGCCAGGCGCTGGACAAGGAGTCAGTGACATCTGCCAGCTCTGAGCATGGGCAGGAAATCCCTGTGCCCAGTGTCCATCAGAGCTGGGATAAGGCAGGAATCCCTGTGCCCAGTGTCCATCAGAGCTGGGAGCTGGGATAAGGCAGGAATCCCTGTGCCCAGTGTCCATCAGAGCTGGGATAAGGCAGGAATCCCTGTGCCCAGTGTCCATCAGAGCTGGGATAAGGCAGGAATCCCTGTGCCCAGTGTCCATCAGAGCTGGGAGCTGGGATAAGGCAGGAATCCCTGTGCCCAGGGTCCATCAGAGCTGGGATAAGTCAGGTCTGTGCATGAGGATTAAATGCTGGGCTCTGGGATCTCAGTGCCAGGGCAGTGTTGCTGTAGGCACATATGGGATATGGGATATGGTCTTTGCCATTCACATCCCACTTTGAAGAGGGATCTCCCTGCTCCCCATNAGAGCTGGGATAAGGCAGGAATCCCTGTGCCCAGGGTCCATCAGAGCTGGGATAAGGCAGGAATCCCTGTGCCCAGGGTCCATCAGAGCTGGGATAAGGCAGGAATCCCTGTGCCCAGTGTCCATCAGAGCTGGGATAAGGCAGGAATCCCTGTGCCCAGTGTCCATCAGAGCTGGGATAAGGCAGGAATCCCTGTGCCCAGGGTCCATCAGAGCTGGGATGTTTTGGGTCTGTGCATGAGGATTAAATGCTGGGCTCTGGGATCTCAGTGCCAGGGCAGTGTTGCTGTAGGCACATATGGGATATGGGATATGGTCTTTGCCATTCACATCCCACTTTGAAGAGGGATCTCCCTGCTCCCCATCTTGATGTGGGATGTGAACACTTCCACGGAAGGGGCACGGGAAGGGGTGGAAGGTGGGCGTCAGAGCTGGCCTTGGCAGTGGTCCTGGCTGCAGAGCAGGAGCTCTGGCAGCTCCCAGCTGTCCTGGCTCTGGCTGCTGTCTGATGGTGGCTCTTGGTTTCAGTCTGAGGAGGATTTCCTGGAAAGGAGGAGGGAGGTGGAGCGGCTGCTGAGGAAGAACGCGGATTGGATCTGGGATTGGTCCAGCCGGCCCGAGAACATCCCACCCAAGTGAGTGCTGGCACAGCTGCTGGGTGAGCTCCGTGCAGCTTCTCCTTCTCCAGGCCTGAACTCACATTTCTTCCCCAAATGCAGGGAATTCCTCTTCAAACACCCCCGGCGCACGGCCACGCTCAGCATGAGGAACACCAGTGTCATGAAGAAAGGGGGGATATTCTCTGCGGAGTTCCTCAAGGTTTTCCTCCCATCCCTGCTGCTCTCTCACCTCCTGGCCATTGGACTGGGGTAAGGTTTAACTGAAAAAAAAAGTAGATTTTTTTACCTGCTTTCTTTGAGTCCTGATTCTGATTCCCAATTCCCTCTTTGTCCAAGAGAAGAGTAACTTTTCTCCATGAAGGGGGAGAGATGATTATTCAGGAAGTGCTTCCTGCCTTTAGTGTTGCTGGATGGTTGAAGTTTTCTGATTTTCTCTCTGGTTGGGAATTTCTCAGAATAGTTAGGGGGCAGGGAAATGAGGAATTCTGTACACTGGAACTGTAGTCACACAACACTTGGCTCCACTGGAGATAAGACTCTTAATCTCGAAACTAGGAGATCAGCAAAGGAAAAAGCTAATATTTAACAGATTTTAAAATTCCACTGACATAGATTTAAAAGTATTTAATATTATTTAAAATTATTTATTTTTAAATTCCCTCCTGGGAGAGATGGGGGACGTGTGAGTGTCTGAGACAATTAAACACGATGGAGGTTTCCTTTGCAGCATCAGTGAGGGGGGAAGTGCTGGCCCTGGAGCTGGGGAGCGGTACCAGACCAGGGGCAGAGTCTCTGGGGCTGAGGCTGGGCCCTGGGGCAGTTCTGTTCCTGCTTGGTTACAGCGGGCAGTGCTGCTCCTGCTGGCAATTCCAGAGGCAGCGACCTGGGGGGGAGAGTGTTCCTTGCCATGAGCCACGGCCCTGGCTGACCGTGTGCTCCGCCCTGCAGGATTTACATCGGGAGGCGCCTGACCACCACGGCTTCCAGCAGCACCTTCTAGAGGCACCCGGGATCCTGGAATTGGAGCAAAGCAGACTCAGCTGGAGCACAGGAGGTGCAGAGGAGGGGGGAGCTGGTCGTGGCGCCGTCGTGTGTGTGTGTCCTGTCCGTGTCCTGTTCTAGTTTAGTCTAAAAATGGGAAGGGAGACGCTGGAGCTCCCGTGTCACATAGAGCCTTCTGGATCAATCCCTGCTGGATCAATGCCTAGAGCACGTGGCAGATGCTGTAATGTCCCTTAGTGCTTTGTAGTGAAGTACCTGAGAATTAGAGCAGCTCCGTGTTTAAATCAGTCCCAGCTTTCAGCAGCCCTTGTGCTGGGCCCTGTCCATCCTGCCCACTCCTGCGCCTGTGGGTGGGAACGGTGGCACTGCTCCTGCAGTCCCTGCAGGGAGGGATCAGCCCAAACTACGAGTGGCCTTACAGATCGATACGGGAATTCCCAGGGGCTGTCACCGCCCCGGGGCAGTTTTTCCTCTGGTAGTTGTTGCTTAGTTCACTTTGGTGGGAGGTGTAAAGTGTTGAGACACAGTGGGAAGAGATGAGCACATGGGTAAAACTCCATCAGTTTGTCCTAGTTCAGAGGTAGAATTTGGATTTAGTGCCTACTAAAAGCTGCTTTTGCCAGGACATTTATTTAACCCCTAGAAGTTACTCCAAGTTCTCTGCTGTACCTACTGCAGGCTGTCGCTTCACAGGCTTTACCTGTCCCTTATCAATCTGCACCTGACCCCAGCCCTGGGCAGATGAACCACAGGGTGGCTTCTCCTTGGTTTTTACTGATGCAATGCCTTTCCCTTCAGTGATTTTACCTTATTTAATGAGAGAATGAATGTTTGCCAAAATACCATGTTTTATATATTTAAATAAAAAGGTTCCTGGTGAACTCAGTTTCCTCATTCCTTTTTCTCCAGTAATGGCTGAAAGGGGCTGATGAGGCTCTTGCCCTCCACCCGCCCCTTTCCCACTGGTTGCGTCACTGGCACGGAATTGAGAAGTTTCCATAGAAACAGCATCAAACAAACCTCAGCAGGCCCTGGGTAACCTGCACTCACTGCACGCACACACACGGGGTTGTGATGCTCCTGAGGAGCTGAAAACCATGGAATTGTTGAGGCTGGAAAAGCCCTGTGAGCCCATCGAGTCCAACCATCCCCAGCACTGCCAAGGCCACCACTGACCCCTGTCCCCAGGTGCCACATCCACAGGGCTTTTACCCCCCTCCAGGGATGGGGATCCCACCCCTGCCCTGGGCAGCTGTGCCAGGGCTGGGCAGCCCTTTCCAGGAAGGAATTTTTCCTGATCTCCAATCCAAATGCTTTTGGCTGGAGCCAAAAGCAAAGGTGGGATCAGAGCCACCCAAATGCTCTGGTGCCGCTTCCGTTTCCTGTGGGACCGAGAGCAGCAAATCGCTGCTGAGCCAATGTCTGGGCTTTGGCCAGAGGAGGGAAGGGGTTAAACTACGGGGTCCCTTTTTCACTGCCAGCATCCCCCAGCTCCCTCCTCCCCAGGTCACAGCCCTGGGGCTGCGCTGGCTCCTGCTCAGGCACAGTGAGGGCTCAGAGGTGCTGAAATGTGGGTTTTAATTAGAATTTCATGGCACGATAATCACTGAGGGGCTGAACCCACGTCCCTGACCTTCCGTGGGTGGGACTGCCCAAAGCCATGGGGCAGAAACAATCCCAGAAGGGTTTGGGTCGGAAGGGACCTTAAAGCCCACCCAGTTCCACCCCCTGCCATGGGGGGCACAACCTTGCACTAGACCAGGCTGCTCCACTAGGCAGCAGTTTTATCAAACTTGACACTAAAATCCGGTTTTAGATAAAATGGACAAAAATTCCATGAAAATAGTCAAAAACTAATTGAAAGTAGTACAAGTAAACAGGGCTATAGAACAGGAGATTCCATCATATCCTTTTTACTGATACTCCACTTTTATCTGCTGAAAGAACAGATCCACAGCAGCCAGCGCTGCCGTGTCCTGGAGCACGAGCAGCAGCTCTGGCCACTCCAACCATCCCAACCAGAAACACACTGCCCTTGGGTTGGCCCATCCAACCAATTCCCTCCCACACGGAAGGAAATGTCAAAACACGGGGAGCACAGCCAGGTAAACATTTAAAATTTATTAAACTTTTTGGTCAAAAGAACTGAACAATTATGTACAACCCCACGGATCGGCTCGAGCGGGCATCGGGAACGCGGTCGGATCAACGCTTCAGCAACCCCCCAGTTCCACATCTCCAGAGTTCCAAAGTGTCACAACCAACGTACAGGATAGGACTGACTGAACGGAACCTTTCCTGGGAGAACCTCAGGGTTTGTCCTTCCCACCTTCCAGGGACCCAGCGGCTCAGGGGGCGGTACCGGGAGGGGCGGGACGGCCACGGTTTGCTCTTGGGACTGGAACACGCCTTTGTTCCCGGGAAAACGGAGTGTAACCACACTTGGGACTCGCTGGGGAAAAGCTTGGGGCTCTGGGAAGGAATTCCCAGGCTGCAGGCACATGGCAGAGTGCAGCCTCTGGCTGCCGGGGGCTGCTGGACGTGCCGGCAGCTCCGGGGCCCTTCAGCCCCGGGCTCATCCGGGGGAAGGGGATGTGATTTAGGCCTCTTTGGAAGAAAAAAACCCCAAAACAACAAAAAAAGAAACAGTACCTAAGGCTTAAAACAAGTGAGCAAGAGAGCTCCAGCAGCCGCTGTCCTGCCAGCTCGGGCTCGGCGTGGCCCTCCCTGGGCAGCTCAGCCCGGCCGTGCCATGGCACAGCCCGGAGCGGCTCTGGAGCTGCAGTGGGAAATACAAGATACTACGCCAAATATTTAAAATAAACTGTTCCCTTCGTGACAAATACTAAAAAGGTTAAAAACCATAATGCACGTCAGGTCTGTCTCTGGCTGAGGGTGAGATGCACCAGAGAAGCTGCATTTTTATCCTCAAAGCAGAGAAGGTGTCGATGTTTTGGTTCCCTCCGTGCAAGGCCGACGCTTGGTTAAGGCTGTGAATGTTTCTAGGACCCTTTCCACCTCCTACTTGGCACACACAGAGCCTTTGACAACAAATCCAGTGCAACTCCAACTCTATGACAATGCCATGGAAACTCTAAATTTAGAATCTGAAATACTACACAAAAAAGTTTGTATTAGTCTGCCAAAAACTCGGTGTTTTGGGGCAAACCCTGTCAGAGGTGCCACCAGAACTGTTCTGCACCAGCTCAGACATGCAATACAAAAAGAAGACTGAATACATCCCTCCAGCTCTAAGAACACGTTTGAGAGGCTGTTATTTATTAAGTGGTTTCCACCGAAGGTGTGGTTATAGGTACAGTTGGTGAGTAAATAGCCATGGACACCTGCCTAGACCCCACCTCAAGCCCTGCTGCAGTGCTCCGAGGGCAGACCCTGGCCCCAGGCCCGAGGAGGAATGTACAGGCATCAAGCACGAGAAATGTTCTGAAAGGCCCAAATATTACAGCAAGGAGAGCGAGAGAGAGAAATTACACTTTTATGACAACTTTTTCTTCTCAGGTGTTAAATTTTTTGGTCTATAAACTGGAAAGGAAGGCTCAGACATCAATAAATACATTTGAGTGTTGGCCTCATTGAGCACTGTCCACCAATTCTGCCTCGGAGGGTCCTCCCCGAAAGCCGCGTGGACGCTCCCAACCCCACCGAAGGCAGAACCACGCCAGGAACTCAAAGCCAGGCCAGATGCTCTCCGATAGCTCAAGGGAAGTAAGTGCATCAATGTTCCTCACTGACAGGACAACAAGGCCTTCTGTTACAGATAAACAACTGAGCTGAACTATGCGAGACAAGACTCTGTCCATGGGCAGCCATCCTTAGTTAATCTTTTCCTGGAATAAATACAAGTTATTGGTGGCAGCTACAGCGATGATGTTCTCCAAGGGGTGCCATGCCGTGTGCAGAATCTTCTTGTTGAAGTCCAGACTGTCAACGGTAATTTCGTCCTTCTTCCTCTTGCCAGTTGTGCACACTTTGCGTGGCTTTAGGATGGCACGAGGTTTGCTGCTCTCCCGGGACGCCTCCAGGGTGGTGTCCCGGTGCGTGTTCCGCTCAAACGTCCGGAAGAAGTTGTTGTAAGATCCAGTCATGATTGTACTGGTTCAAGGAAAAAGGCACATCTTGTTAGAAATACAATCCACCCCCTCCTCTCTCTCTTACACGTGACTGTCAGACCACGTCCATGGCATTCCATGGCATCGCTCTCCTCTCCGCTGGACACCTGCTCAATTGCTCAATTCCTCTGGCACTTCAGCACTGCTTCCACTGCACCACTTCTCTTTTAGCAGGAGTTCCCCAGTCTCCCCTCCTGCCACTGGTGCTCAGCTGCAGTTACATTTTGTTCATCTGAATGTGAGCAAAGCAGGTGTTCCTGGTGCTCCTCTACCCCTTTGTCCCATGTCAACAGAAGTCACAGACTGGTGTGGGTGAAAAGGGACCCCAAAGCCCACCCAGTGCCACCCCTGCCATGGGCAGGGACACCTCCCACTGTCCCAGGCTGCTCCAAGCCCCAGTGTCCAGCCTGGCCTTGGGCACTGCCAGGGATCCAGGGGCAGCCACAGCTGCTCTGGGCACCCTGTGCCAGGGCCTCCCCACCCTCCCAGGGAACAATTCCTTCCCAAAATCCCATCCAGCCCTGCCCTCTGGCACTGGGAAGCCATCACCCCTTGTCCTGGCACTCCAGGCCCTTGTAAATCATCTCTCTCCATGTTTCCTGTGGCCCCTTCAGGCCCTGTGAGGCCACACTGAGCTCACCCCAAAGCTTTTCCTCTCCAGATGAACACCCCCAGCTCTCCCAGCCTTCCCTCCCAGCAGAGCTGCTCCATCCCTCTGATCATTTGGTGCCTCCTCTGGGCTCTCTCCAGCAGCTCCAGGTCCCTCCTGTGCTGGGCCCCAGCTCTGAGCACAGGGGCAGAATTGCCCTAGCAATCTTGTCTGTGCAAAGTGCCTGCTCCAGGGGGATTTGTGCCCTCAGTGACTCGGAGCCGTTTGCACCCTCCCGTTCAGAGCACCCAGCTCAGGCCCTCTCCAGGCCGGAGCCCAAGCTCCTGGTGCTGAGGCACCCCGAGCCCCTGAGCCCCTCACCTGTCGGAGCCGTTCCAGCAGCACTCGAACTTGTCGAAGATGCAGTCGTTCTCGTAGAGGGAGCACAGCTTGCTGCGCAGGTACTCGTGCACCTGGGGACAGGACACGCGTTGGACACGCGCACGGGGCACGGGGACACGAGGGGCAGCTCGGGACACACCAAAGCCCTACCTGGTAGGTCTCCACGGGCCTGTTCTCCATGTTGAGGTCCCACACCTTGACAGACAGGTAGTCTCTTGTCATCATGTATCGCCCGTTGTGGCTGAATTTCACATCAGATATCGAGGATATTATTTCTGAAAAAAATGATCTGCTGCTAGGATCTTCAGGTTCCTCAAAAACTGCAGAGAGAACACACAGTTCCACATGAAACCAACGCCAGCTCTCATGGTTTCCAATGTTTTCAGTATTGGAAAATTTTAAATCAATTACTAGTTTTCTTTTGAAGAAAGTTGCTGTTAGATGCTTTTCAGAAATAGTCTCTTTTTTAGCAATGTGGTGTTCTAGGTCATTGGATTGCCAGATGTCCACCTCCAATGTTCAACTGGAGCACAGCACCAGCAAACCACAACTCACAGGGGTCTTGGGGATCAACCAGAGCAACAAACAGCAGTGGGTACTGTAACCATCACACAGAGCAAGAGCAGATGGGAACAGCAGCGACTCAAACGTGAGGACACCCCTGGACAATGTACTTTTCTTTAGATCTGAACCACAGCTAAACAACCCACTGAAATGTGAGCAGCTACATTTGCAACACAATTTGTGTGATTTTAGAGAGCAGATCAACATAAGTCTTGTTTAAATCCATGAGTCAACCTCTGAAATCAGAGATTCCTGACTCAGGCTACCCAGATCTTGCTCATTTTTGACAGACCCCTTGTAGCAGGATGTGATTCACGAGCAGTTAAAAATAAAGTGCTTTAAAGCGATTTAATGCAACACTGAACCAGGATCAGCGGGGTGGCCTCGCATTCATCACTTCCCATTGCACAAATATTTCCTTCTAGCACCGAGAAACCCCTCTCTGCACTGCAGGAAGCTGGCCTGGCAGTGTCAGTGTGGCAGGCACCCCCCAGGGCTGGGCACACTGCTAAAGCACAGCTCTGCCAGCAGGGAACACGTGGCTGTGTGCAAGGCCCGGGCAGGATCCTCATGGCTTCCACAGCAAAGCTTTCCTTCCTTTCTGAGGAAAGGAAATCTTCCAGGGCACATTCCTAAGGATTTATCCTATCCTAGCAGCTGCACTGACCATAGGGGACAGGGATTCTGGCAGCACCAGCCCAGTCTCCAATGCACAGAGGTGCAAGAGCTGCCCTGAACTGGCACGTGATGAGCAGATACCTTGAGAGGCACCAGGCCTAAGAGTGGCCAGCAGACAGCTCTCACTGGTGCCCAAAGCACCCGTTCCCATCAGTTAATGAGGCAAAAATGGGCAAACAGGAGCAGTCAGGTGGTGCCTCATGCTACCCCTGTGGATGGAAGGAAGGAAGAGAGGAAGGCAGGCAGGAAGGCAGGCAGGAAGGCAGGAAGGCAGGAAGGCAGGAAGGGCACTCACACTTGGAGTGCTTGTCGCACAGCGCTGACGAGCGCATGTCGCACAGGCGGATGGTGCCCTTGCTGCTGCTGTACACGAAGGTGTTGCACTGGAGTGGGTGGAACTCTGCTGCTGTGATCACCTCTGTCAGCTCCTCCATGTTGGCTGGTTTGATGTCCACGATGTCTGCCACAGCTGGTCAAGGCCTGCAACCTTCACACGCGGGCCCCAAGGGCAGCTCATCACTGACAGAGCTCAGAAAAGCCAGGGAGGAAACTGGGGCAAGAGCTTCCTTTGCACCGTGTGCAAGGAACACAGAGTGGGGGAGAGCCTGGGGAAGGCTGGATTTGACAGCTCACGGAATCCCAGAATGGTCTGCGTTGGAAGGGACCAGATTTCTCTGAGCCCCATCCAGCCTGGCCTTGGGCACTGCCAGGGATCCAGGGGCAGCCACAGCTGCTCTGGGCACCCTGTGCCAGGGCCTCCCCACCCTCCCAGGGAACAATTCCTTCCCAAGATCCCATCCAGCCCTGCCCTGTGGCACTGGGAAGCCATTCCCCCTTGGCCTGTCATCACCTGCTCTTTTAAAAAGTGCCCCTCCAGCTCTCTCCATCTCAAATCCACAGATGCTGGGCAATTTCAGACACCCAGAGTGAAAGAATATCCCACAAGAATCAAAGTCCAGCAAGTCTCCACAAGCCTCCTTCTTAATGCTTCCTACTGCACACCAAATAAACCTCACCTCTTTACCTAAAGCTTTGAAAAACCTGACCTAAAACTTCAGAAAATGACCTATTTAGGTGTCAGTACCACAACTTGTATTTTACTGAAGATTTATCAATGTAAAACACACTGCTAGTTTTGGATGCACAGGTTTGCAAAAAAGATCTGAAAAGTACTTCTGCAGTTAATGATATCATGTGACATGAGAAAGTATTGAGATTTGGTCTCAAGAGAAGTGTCACTTGGTTAAGAGACCACAAACTTTGAAAGAAGCATCCACAGTAACAAAGGATCTAATGTTCATATCCAACAACTCTTATTTAAGTTGACTGAACTCCACAAATTAGGGATGCTCCCACAATTCCTCAATTTCTGCTTAGAAATCAAACCCTCTCTGATATTTCTACCAATGGTTTTCTGCTGGAGGCATGCTTGCCCTCAGGAAAGACTGAGCATCCCAAAGCCTGCTTTCACTGCATTACACCTCCAGACTTCAAAATCCTCTTCTAATCCCTGATTCAAACACCCACTCTAATTAGTAACATTAAAGTGATTCTCTTAAACACAGGCAGCTGAGCTGCACCCACTGTGCAGAGGGCACAGAAGGATACTGAAGCTCCTGTTGGTGACTTCCAGGTGCCAGAGGTTGATGCGGAGGTCGTCTGCAGACAGGTACGTGGCGTAGTCGCTGTTGACGGAGATGGAGTTGATGTGGTACGTGTGGGCGTTGGCGAAGGTCCTGCGCGGGCTCGCCTCCACCATCAGGTCCATGGGCTTCAGCGTTGGCACCTGAACGGACACACAGCTGGGCACAAACTCACTGCTGACCCACCTCACATCCCCCAGTCGCTGGGGGAGGAAACACCCTCCACACTGAGTCCACTCCCCCAGCGCTCCTGAGGCCACCACTATCCCCTGTCCCCAAGTGCCACTCGCAGCTGTGAAACCCCTCCAGGGATGGGGACTCCACCTCTGCCCCGGCCCATGAATCCAGCCTGTCCAGATCCTCCTGCAGATGCACATCCCACTCACCTTCCATCCTCTGTGAACTCAGAGGCTGCCCTTGATCTCCTCATCCAGATCATCAATAAAGACCTTAAACAGAACTGGCGCCAGCACTGAGCCCTGAACCCCACAGGTGGTTTAATGGCAATTAATTAATTGCACTGCACAGATTTCTGTATTGATTCGGTGACTAAACACTTCTGAAATCCACTGAAAAATACTGAGAGAGCACATGGATGCTGACTTTGGACACTGCCAACAGAAAACCTCCCGTGTCAAAGCCAGCCCTTGGTGCCTCACCCAGCAGCACGTGGGCTGTTTGTAGTGTTTGTAATGACATCCAAAGGTTATAGAGACAAGCCCTCAGAAATGCCCCAGATCTCAGATGGATGATCAGGAAACTGGCAAGAACAGTCTCCAAGAAAGTTCCCAATTTGCTCACGAACAGTCAGCAGGAATTCAGGCACACCTGGATGTCCTGCTCTCACGAGCAGCCGAGCTCAGGGGTGCCCAGGATAACCTATCTTCCTGGAACAGGGACTGATTCACCCCAGAGCTCCCTAACTGCTCTCCCTGTTTGTATCTCCCAGTCTGTTTACATCCACCTAACAACTACAGTTAATCCATTACTTTTTATCAAGCACTGTCCTATCTCACCACAGAGTGCTCCCAGCCTGGCTGTGGCAGCACAGATGCACTAATGGGAAAGATCAGGAATGGGACTTGGAAATGCCACGGTCTCTGTGTAAAGGGCTGCTTCTCCTCCATGGCCACTTCCCCATGAACATGGGCATTGTGTTTCTGTGACAAAACCAGCCAACAAAGTCCCAAAGCCCCAGGAACACTCTGGCTCTCCAAACCCTGAGCACTTTACCACATGGAGGTACCTCCAGCTGAGGCTTTTCCTCCTGCCAGCTCTTGTTCAGACTTGGCTCATCCATCAGCCCTTCTCCCAGGCTGCAGTGCCTGCAAGGGCCAAGGCACTGGATCCTAAGGGATGTCCTTGGCTTTAGCTGCTCTCGCTGGAATACTCAATCAAACCCTGGCTTGCACACACTGAGGCAGTGGATATCCTTTCCCAACACATTATGTACACCCAAAGCTTTTGTTCAACGTTCAATTCAGCAAGAAGAAGCAAGACAGAACCCCAAGAAATGCCCCCAGCTGAAGTCCCTGCAATGGAGGGGTGGCTCTGAGAGCAGTGAGAGCCTCAGTTCTGTTCCTGCTGATGGTGAACAACACAAAATCCCAGGAAAAGCCCCAACCCCACGTTTCATTTCTTGGGCTCCTGCTCTAAATGATCCCAAATTTGGAGCACTACCCCTACCGCTACGGCATGACGTCCAAGACTATTCCAGTGCACATTAGGTTATCCAAAGGCTTGGAATTTGCCTCTAACAAACACACCCTTACCCAGCCACAGAATACCCTGTTCCAATTTTTGAGTCATCCTCTTAGAAATACAATGTTGTAATGATGAAAGTTTCCCTCAAGCTTTCCAGAAGAACTTTTTAAAAGTTTTTATATATAAGAAAATGAAGTGTCTTCCTTTTTTCTAGAAGTTTTCAATGACCCTGACCCAAACACCATTTTTGATTAGCACATTTCAGTTTGGTAGCACAAGATAGAGAAGAACATGCATGCAGTAAGATACACAAAGTCAAAGAGCAGAGACGTACCCGTAGTTCTGTGACTCGGAAAGGCTCCCTAAGTCTTCCATCTTCATCTTTTAAATTATAACCTTCGGCTCTTTTATCCCTTTCACTTATTTTCCATAGTTTAATAGTTTTATCTAAAACCAAAAATTCACATGCTTGAGAATGAATTGAATACAAAACCAAATCACTAAACATGGACTCAGCAGAATGAACATAAGTGACCTGTCTGGGTTTCAACTGCTTGCAGCAGAAGAACCCTGATGGAGCTCTTTACCCACAGTGTGAAGTGCAGTTTGAATAAAATCCCAATTTGTGCCTGAGCAGTAAGGTTTTGTGCCTCCCATTCACCCAGATGCCACTGCCCAGGGGGGAGTTGCACACACCAATTACCCAAATTTCCCACTAAGCCCTGTACCATTATCTGAATTATGTTAACAAACCACTGCTAGGGACCAAACCCAACAAACACATGAACTCCTTACACTAACTGTCCTAAAGGAAACCAAGTTTGTCCCAGGTACCTGCTCAGAGCCAACCAAAGGCAGAGATCAGGATTTGCCCCATGGTTTAGGGTTCCAAAGGAATGCACTTCCCAGGTGTTACCAGGGAAGTGTTCCAAGTGCAGCCAGTGAGTGCACACTTGTCTCACCCAAGAGTGAGATCCTTGGCTAACTGGAGCCAAACCTCTCCTCCCCAAACTCCTGCAGAGCATTTAAGATGACACAGTTTAAAGAATGCTTTATTAAGATTTCTATCAGAGGAAATTCTTTTAATTGCACAGACCAGCAGACAGAAATCAATCCTGCTTTTAAAATTTCATCATGACCTCAGAAAGTGATCCAAACTGTTAGGAATAAGCATATTCCTCTGATACTAAGAGCAAGTTTTTTCCATAGAATAGTTTAGGTTGGAAAATACCTTTAAGACATGAGTCCAACTGTTCCCACTAACCCATGTCCCCAGTTCTACAGTTTTATTTACAGATGCTCCATGATGCACTAAAAGTAAGCAGATCCAGTATTCACACAGCCCTCATACCCAGCATTACAAAACATATTTTGCATGTAATTAGAGAAGACATTAAAACAGCCCCAAAACACGCCAGAAAAAAACCCCAAGTGTGTAACAGGTGAGACAGTAATCCAACGACAAAGTTCTCTGTGCAAAACAAAGGGCCCTTACCATTTGTAGATAGCAGGAAGTGAGCAGCATTCTGTTGTGGTAACCACCTAATTTTATTAATTTTTTCCTCAATTTCTAGACTTTTCAAGTAGTCAAACTCAGGCTCGTGACTCTGGAAGGTACTGTAAACATTGTATTCTCCCCGAGAGAGAGGACGGCTTTTAGTCTGCAAGAAAACAGAGCATTTCCTGAGGCTGATGTCACTGGGTCCCTCAGAAATGGCCCATACAAATCAATGGCTAGAAATTGTCAATCAGAACATCAGCTTTTACATCTTCACTCTGTGATATTGTACCCAGTTTAGCATCAATACAGTGCACACATTTATTTGTGTATAAATATCTGTGCACCCTTCAGGCTTTGCTATCCTCGTGTGGTGAGCGTGGGAGCAAGGAACAGAGAGCAAAGTCCCAAGGCTCCCCAGATTTGCATTATCAGATTTGAGGCAACCTGTTATCAGGCTTTCCAAGTCAGTCAGTGTTAGTGGCTGGTGTTGCAGAACAGCCCCAGGGGTGCAGTTTGCCCTGCAGTGTCTCACGGCTCTGGAGTTTCCATACTCTCAGTTAACTCTGAGACTTCACGTGATTTTACTCCCGACACGTCATTGATTTGTAAGAATTTTGGGCAGGATCCTCTCACCTGACCCCATCCAGGAGTTCCTTGCACTGGGAGTGAGCTGCCCTGGCACTGGTGCTTTCCCTCTCTACTCACACATTTGGTTGGAGTAATTGCTGCTTGCAAGTGAAGTCAAGTCATATGAGCCCAGGGCATGATTTAGACCATTCCAGGGTGCCTTCCCAAACCCAAGTGTCTGAGGAACTGTACAACCACCCTAAACTGTCACTGACCTAGTTAACCTAGTCTTAAACCCAAACTGGGTAAACAATATGGTTATTAGATTCTAAGGTTCCAGTATTATACAATTTTATTTTAGATTCTTTCCTGCAGTTTTGCACATGACAAAAGAAATGTCCCTCATTCCCAACTCTTCCCTCAGTTTCCACACACTCCCAAAGAGACAGCTGAATATTCCTGTGTGAATAGTCTGACGTGGGGTTTGTTTTTCCCCACCCTCCGAGGAAGTGCTGTGACAGGTGGGTTTTGCCTTATGGAACAACTGAGAGCCAACCCATAACAGTCCCCCTCCACTTCAGGCAAGTCCAAGACCCTGAGAAACTGGGGATGCTCCTGAGGCACTTCTGACCTTATCTCTGGGCCTTAGTTAAGTCTCTGGTCACCCCGAGTAAATGATGAATGAGCCCAGAGCTGTCTGGGTGCAGCGGGGTAACATTTCAGCAGCGCTGGCATCTCACTGCTCCAGAGCCTCCCAGTACCACCAGTGAGGCACCTGGGGGATGAGGGGCTATGAACAGCAGCACAGTGAGGAGAAATGCAAAATACTGGCCAGGTGTTTATTAATGGAGCATCATCTGAGCCCCACGAGGAGAGCAGAGGGTTCTGCTGGAGAAATCCCACAGCACCTGAAGATCTGTAATATTCATGCACAGACAAGCTGAATTAAAATTCCATGATCAATTCTGGTATTTCTGACCCAGGAGAATGCTCAAACCCTCAAATTCCCCTCAATTCCTCAAAGAACAGGATAAGCAGACACTTTGGTGAGAACTGCCACGTGGAATACTGACTTTTTAAAGAACACAATCCCAGATTCCTCCCAGACACGACAATTACTTTTCAGCACTTGGTGCATGTTTCCCATCCCCACTGCTGCTCGGGATATCCCAGCTCAGGAATGTGGCTCAGGATGAACACACAGGAACATTAGAGCACTGTCACATAGCTGATGTCCACGAAGAGGAGCTGTGGAAGTGCAGGAGGGACAGTGCTCCCACCCTCTTGATGGGAAACACTCAAGTGCTTCTGAAGAAGTGGCTGTTCCCACTGGTTTTGAGTCCTTAAACAATTCTTAACCACCTTCTCCTGTTCTTGCAGCTTATTTTCTGAACTTCTTTTGCATTCTCTCCCAAAGCATTGTGATTTACCTCAGATCAGCCTGATTCACTGGAAAAATTCAGGAGAAAATCCAAATTCTGCAAAGTGACACTGAGCACACCAGGTACATATAAAGAGCTCACTTGGATTTTGGGGACTTATTTGTTTTTGGAAGGAGGGAGAGGAACCATCACCAGACCAACTTACCAAGTACAGCACAGGGCAGATGTTTAGAAATTTGGCTAACTTGGGGTTTTCTGCGAAAACTCTCCATTTAAACCATTTAAACCTCAGGGCATGAACAGATGGAGTGAGACTGTGCAACACAAGAACAGTGTAGTAACAACACTTTTGTTTTTCGAGTCACTGACCTCTTGTTCCCTTTGAAATATAACCACTCTGCCACCTTTGTCTCCTGTTGCAAGAAGATCACCAGAGTAATTAAATTCAACTGTTGAAATTATATCAGCTGTAAAGAGAACAGAAATAAACCAGCACTGTAATGTGGAAAGCAAATCAAGGAGTTCCAAGACTTGAGCACAAAAAAAGCATTACAACTTGTATTAATGCAATGACACAATTCTTCATTTACATCCCCAAATGCAGCCGTGTTTCAAAGGCAAACACAATTTTACTGACAAGCTAAAACACTTATTCATTCCTCAGTGCTGGCTTTGGGGGCCTTTAGTAACCAGAGGCACACTGGCTTAGGAACCCAAGGTGTGTGTGCTGCCTGTGGGCAGTAAAGCTGCAATGTCCATGGATCTGAGCTCCCCAAGGTGTGTGTGCTGCCTGTGGGCAGTAAAGCTGCAATGTCCATGGATCTGAGCTCCCCAAGGTGTGTGTGCTGCCTGTGGGCAGTAAAGCTGCAATGTCCATGGATCTGAGCTCCCCAAGGTGTGTGTGCTGCCTGTGGGCAGTAAAGCTGCAATGTCCACGGGGATATCCCTGCCCTGAGCTGCCCCCTGGGGATCCCACCCCAGTGTGTGCATCCTGCCAGGAGTGCTGTTCCCACAGAGCAGAGTGCCCTGATCCAGGTGAGGCTGAGGCACACCTGCCTTTCCCAAGCCGAGCACTCAGGGAGTTCCTTCAGGAGTCCAGAACAGGCAGCTCCCCTCGGCCAAAGGGGGAAAACAGAAACAAAATTCTTCCAGCGGAGCTTCCTGAACCAGCTCCGTGCAGAAGCATCAGCAAGGACAGATGAAAGCAGGAGAGCAAAGGAAAAGCCCTCAGGACCCACAGCTCGGAGTGCCCCAGTGCCCTTGGGGGTGTTTATCCCCCAGTGCAGCCCCAGTCCCTCTGGGCAATAAAGAACTAATTGCCACTGAACAAGCCCCAGCCAAGGGGTGCTGAGATAAGGAGCTGGAAATGTCTGTCCCGGGGCTGGGGCAGATGGTAACAAACCCAACAAAGCACTCAGCAAACACTGCTCCTGCTGGGCCTGCTCACATCAAATATTGCATTTATGATGCAGATAGCAAAATTCTGAGGTTTGAAGTGTATGATATCAATTAGTTCCAGAGTGTGCAATTGGAGACTCCCTGGAAACTCCTTTCCTGTATTGATTTTCATGTGCTATCTTTGAAATTCCTTTCAATAACACCCCATTCTCACGAGTAAGATGATTAGAAACCCTAACCAGTTTTCTCAATATAAATTCCTTTTTCATCTTTTATCAACGATGCCCTTAAAAGTTTTTTCCTAGTGTGTAGAGATAATGATTTATCTTCTTGGATTAAAAAAATAATTATTTAGAACAACTAAATAAATGAGTAAATATCATATTTCTACAGATTTATGCCAGCCTTCAACATCACATTGCTAACCAGCTTTTGGACACATCCAGTTTTATAGTCACCTTTCTTTAAAGGGAATTACCAGTGAATTGCCAGTTATTATCAGTAATACACAGGGATTTTAGAAGACATCCTGGAAAAGTAGCAAACCACAAAAAAGAAACAGAGGAGGTAAGCAATCAGTGAAGTGACTTCACAGAGCAATTTTATGACATTTTCAATGCTCAGATATGAAGAAGCCCTTGAGTTATGAAAGTTTATTAGTAGCAAAACTAATATTCCACTACCACTACCATCTGCAAGCCCTTCTAGCAAGGATCCCTTTTACCCTTGGAGACTCAGTAACCATCCTAGCAGGAATAAATGCCTCCTTAACACATGCAATTCTTTCAAAGTCACAAAAACTACTTTTCCATTTTGTTTCAGAAAGCAAAGAAGTTCTTATTAGCATCTCCCATCCTCTACTGGAGTATTCACACAATTACTTGCTCAAAATAATCTGTGTATCATTTTTGTTTCCCAAAGATGCCCAAACCAGCTGCTGACACAGCCGTTATTCCCCAGCACTGCTACCCAGACAAACAGAATCTTGGGTGGAAACACATCAAAACACAGACACTACCCGAATTCCATGGCTTGAAACAAAAAGTGCAGGCTAAAGAACATGCACTGAAACAGTCTGTCACCAACATGCTCTAGGGAACACGGAACTGGGGGGCCACAGCGGGACATGAATAGAGAAGCTTCCTTCAAATATTTTCTAAGTTACAAAATATGCAATATGAGCAACCACCTGTTTTAATAGCACTGTACTTGTTTTATACATAAATGTATGAATTATAAAGTTTTCCCTATAGGCATGTTTAATTGAAGCAGATCAATCCCCCAAATCATTCCACCCACTATCCTCAGCACTCTACCATCTCAAAGCAGGTGAAATAAAAAAAAATATTACAAGACTCCAAGTAAAGCACAGAATGAATTCCAAACCATCCCTGTTCTGCTCAACACTTCACCCACCTACATTTGCTCTTCACTTCCAAGTCAGATTAAAACTTTTAGGAAAGAACAAAGCAAACCTCTGTAGGTTCTTCATCATCGCATTAACTCTGGGATTTCTAAGCTTTTTTATTAGATGTCCTAACTCCTCCTCAGGTATACAAGCACCAGTCTTATTCCCCTGCCTTACTTTCAGCCTTTTCTCCATGCCAGCAGAGTAACTCCCAACGGAATGTGGGAAAGGGTGAGCAAAGCCAAATCAGGTGCCTGTTGCTCATGGACAGCATCCAGCATCCCAAGGCTCTCTTCTCAGGTACTGCTTTTCTAGAAACAGAGCTTTGTCCAACTGTCCCTCCAGTTCTGTTCCTGTGGGGCTGGGACCTGCTCTGCAAGCATCCATGTAAATCCTCCTCCTGTAACCAGGGAGGGCAGCAATCCCTGGGACTCCACAGTAAGATACGAAGCTGGCAATATTTCTTTCCAGACATGAAAAATTCATGTTTAGCCTCACTTCTAGAAATGAGTTCCAACCTGGTTACACTCTGTATCCAGAGGAGGAACTCTGAGCTGTTTCCACAGCTGGTGTATTAAAAGGATTGCTGGCAACTACACTGTGATTCTGTAGCATCCCCAAATTTAAGAGCACTGAGCACTTCCATGGGTAGAAAACACCACCCCAACACATCAGAGGCCACAAATATCCAGCTCTGCAGTAATGTGGTGGAGCCCATTCCCTGACTCAGGACAGCCCTGTAAGCCCTGACAGATGTGTCAAAGTTCAGTTTGAGTGCTCTGAGCCTTTCACCATCCCTGCTGAGTGTGAACCTCCCTACAAACAACTCCTGTCAGAATTCCGGGAAGTTTACAGCCTCCAGAGCCTCCTGGGCAAGCTCTGCTGGGAGTGAAGGGGGCTGGGGTGGCAGAGACCAGCTTTTGTTAGGATTTGGAGACGACAGCAAGCTTATACCTGCAAACTAACTTAATCCCCCCAGGATTCATCCTGGGTATTTCTGACACCGGTATCAACGCCCGGGCTCTCCACTGAGGTAATGGAGAATGCAAAGAGATCCACAACATCTACATCAGGTGCCTAAAATTAGCTCCTGTGAACTTTTCCTCTCTCAGCTGGCTGTGCGTTGCTGCTCCGGTTAAAACCCAAACCCGAAAACATGGAATTACTCGACGGCTCACGCAGGAGAGGAGGAATTTGCAGCTGTGGCTTGTGCTCAGGACCAACACTAACAAGACATGGCCAGCACCAGCGCCTCTCTCATCCTCCCGAGCTGCTCAAAGCCTTTTGCCACAAACCCACTCCTCAGACATGTAGTGAACAAGGAACCAAACACTCACAGCTCTCCAACAGCACCTAAAAAGGAGGCTGCTCCAGCTTCCAGGGGATTTTAACTTAGAATTTTCCAAATACGTAATGGACAACGTACCACTTCAGCACACAACCTGAACAATGCCTGCCTGCAAAGCTGGCTCCTGTCCTGCTCCCCGGAGAGGAGTCTGAATGCACAGCCCCATTTTCCATGACCCATCCTGGGACCAAAGCAGGAACTGCTCTAAGGCCTAGGGAATTCTCTGCAGAGGCTCTGCTTTGAGAGGAAATGGCTGGATTGGCCTGCAGGCAGATGGCTGGCACAGACTGGCAGGGGGACTGCCAGTGGGAACTGAGCAGAGGGAATATTTCTGTGCCTGTGATCAAGCTCAAAGGTGACACACCTTTCCCACCAACACTGTTATGCTGTGGCTGGACAAAGCTGTGGGAGACACTGTGTGGTCTCCCACAGTGGATGGGAAGCAAGCAGAGCGTGCAGAAGGGATCAGCACAGGTTATGTGCTCCTAAATCGACTCAGGAAGCAGACACTGGGATCTCCCTGGAACGCTGTGCTGAACTGTGTGACACGACATCAGAAGGAATACAACTCTCTTTGCAGCAGGCAGGGACAACAGACCATTCTGAGGGACCACAGGTGACAAACGCGGGCAGTGGAGAACAGCAAGGAATCATCGCTTCAGAGCAACTCAGGAAAGACTCCTCAAATAAAAAATACAATAGGAGCAAATAAGATCCGTGAAAAAAACAGAGAGCCCCTTTAGAGGGAAGAGATTATCAAAGAAAATGAAGCTACTTACAGACCAGCATCTGCTAAAGAGCAAATCATAGAAAAAAATGTTTAAAAACCAAAATTCTATTGGAGCTTAACAAGTTCCAGACACAAAGGGCCTCAGAACTGCTTGTCACTGACCTGCAGTAATTGCACTTCCCAAACATTGCCATGGCTATGCAAGCTGCACAGGAAGGTTCTGGGGTGGGCAGAGGGAAGCAGGGCAGTGAAGTCAGACAGCTCTCCAGTGGGGATGGCTGCAGGTACCACACCAGGCAAGAGCAGGGAGCTGCTGGCAGCACCCTGCTCCCAACAGACCCTTGCCCACCCTCCTCGTGCTGGGCAGGCAGTGCTGCAATTTCAGCCACTGCAGGATTCTGACTCCAGCACTCACTCCCACCCCTCAGCCTCTCCCTCCTCCCTGTACATGTCACTGACTTGCTTCCAGGTGAAGGAGGGCTGTCCCCTACAGCTGCCAGAACAGCCAATGGAACAGAGAGGGTCACACTGCAGTGGGGAGGGACCGACTACTGCTGCTGTCAGTGCTCCTAAAATGCTGATTCTTAACAGCTGATAGAAACCACAATTGTACTGAAACACGAGCCAAACTTTACAGCTGCCAATAACCACCTGACAATATACATATACATAAAAGTTACTCAAAAATCACCTATTTTTCAGAATATGCCTCCTCACACACTCAATTTTTACATTTCCACTTTTAGGATTTCTTTGAAGAGTTAACGCAGGAGTGAGGTGTACCAGAAATCAGAATAAACCGAAGGAGTATAGTTTTACCCAGACCAAACTTCTCCCAGCATACACTGCTAAACATTGCCAACCTAAAATATCCATAAGGTCTAACAAGTTTTTTATGCCCTAATACTCAAATCACTTGTAAAATGGCTTGAATTGCCTTAGTCCAAAAGAACTCTGCTTTTGGGACTAATTTAAATCCTTGAACAGATTTAAGGTAAATCATGAGCAGGGCACCAGCCAGCCGGGAAGCAGAAGCTGTCTGAGGTCAGTGCTGCTGCTGCTGACGGGCCATGGCAAACTCCAAACATCTTGTTTGGAGTTGTGTGGGAAAGCCTGCCAGCTCCTGTGTGTCCTGGATGCCTGGAGCTGAGCCACTTGGCTCCTGGAGGAGCGTGCAGGCCGCTCTGTGGGCACGCTGAACCGGGGTGCACGGGCAGCAGCAGGCACCACCCTGCCCGCAGCCTGCTCCAGGGGTGCCCAGCACCCCCAGCCAACCCCCCAGGGCTGCCACAGCACCTCAGAGCTCCAGCTCGTGACACACAGTGAGTGCCATTCCCTCATCCAGCTCTATGTGTGTTTTCTCCTCAGTGGAGCCAGACTGTGACCCAATACTGAAGTCCTCTGAATTATACCCTAAAAAAGCTGTCTTCTCTGAGTTTGGAGTGCACGGAGATGTCTGCGTGTGTCAGTGCAAAGAAAGTGAGCCCAGCATAAAGGGAGCAGCACAGCCAGAGCTCAGTTCCATGGACGTGTTCCCCTCCTGCCTGCAGAGCTTGCCCTGCCTTCCCCACAAGCCATGAGAAATCACGGAGGCTGTTTCTAAGATTCGTGACATAATCCAGTATTCTTTGTGCAAATCTACTGCCTCAGTGATATTTTTTAACCTTTGGAAGACTAATTCCAATAAGCTTTCTCCTACTACAAGTGTATTTAATTAATTCATGCTATTGTTAGTTTTAAGTAGCTCATTGTGATGGCTTTGGGAGTACTTCTATCAGGAGTTCATAAAAGTCTTAACATGATAAAAAAATAAAATTTTCCTTTCACTTGAAGCTTTCACACCTTCCCATCCTTCAAAAAACTAGTGGGTTTTGTCATTTTTCATTAAGCTTTTCCCTCTGCACCCAGCCTGCCCTTCTGCAGGGACAAATCCAGTGGCTCCCACTGCTCACACAGAAAGACTTGCACTAATTCCTGTATTCCCACTACTCAAATTGCTTTGTTTTGCATTCCCACTTACAACTCTGCAGTTGATACTCACTGCTAAAACTCTTCACCATTCATAAGCTACATCTTACCAAAACTAAATATTTCATCAAATTATAGTGATGGAATCCCAGCCTGGTTTGGAGTGGGAGGGACCTCAAAGCCTATCCAGTGCCACCTTCCACTGTCCCAGGCTGCTCCAAGCCCCATCCAACCTGGCCTTGGGCACTGCCAGGGATGGGGCAGCCACAGCTGCTCTGGGCAACCCTAAGGTTTCAGGGAGGGAAAAGAGACATCTGAAGTCCTGCTCGTGGCAAAGCACTGGCTTTCAAGGAAAAAACCCAGCCCAAAACCCAGCTTACAGCCCACCTTCTGCCCCACTGCAGCAGCAAGTGTCACCTCCAGGAATAACGAGTGGTTTACAGTGACAGCAAACAGCCACATGGCTCTGTAGTCATTAGTCCCCTATTTTCCGGTTCTTCCAGAAAAAAGACAATATTAAAGCTTAAAGCTAACAACCAATTCTGCAACTCCTTTCATGCAACTGAACCAGATGTCACAGAGCTGCACATCTACTGCAAGAGTTTTTTTAAAAGCACAAAATCATGCCAGAATTTACTTTAAGAACAGTGAGAATAGGCCAAGTGAGTTCCTGACCCACACGAGAATGTTTTAAACCACTGATTTGTAAAGACAATTTAATACTAAGAACATTTCTAAATCACTTATAGCTGCACTTTCAAACAGGTACAGGATTACAGGCTAATATATTTTTATTAGATTGTGGTTGTCTTTGCTCCTTGTGTTCTAATTCCTGGCAAACTGGTGAGGTGTCTGACCCAGCACCTAACAGGCAGCAAAAGCAGAAGGAGAGTTGGCTGAAGTGATGGTAACAAGGGATCTCTGTTTGTCAGGGCAGTCAGTCAATACCAGTCACTATCTGGAGAATTACAAAAAACCCGACAACGGTTTATTTCTTGGATCATAACTGGAGATACAGAACTGCACCCAGAAGTGATCATGGATTAGATGCAGAACATCTGGCCCATGGGAATTTGGGCATATCTGTACATTGTTTAATAAATAGATTTATATTTTACTTGCCCAAAAAAAAAAGAAAAAGCGCCTCCCAAAACAGGGCAATTTTGAACATTTAAAACAAATTCAACACTGAAATCATGGAAGTGATAAAGTCTCTGGCAGCATTTGTATTCTCTATTTAGAAAGGTCTTTCTACAAAAAAAGCAACCCAAGAATTACAAGTTCCATGGGCAAGCAGGGCAAGTTTTGGAGTCACATGGTTAACACTAACAAAACTACAATACAATCTTTCATTAGCTTTGTTTTTAAATTATGATTGTTGCCATCCCCAGTATTTCACTCTTTCTCTGTTTAATCCTTCAGTCCTCTTCCTTGAATCCAACTAAACTTTCCCATTCTAGAAAAGTCATATCCAATCCTTTACAAAATCCATATTCAATAAGTGATGGATTATCCTGGTCTTTCAGAAACGGTCAGACTGAACAGTGCCCTTCTCTTTCGTGACACAGAGCCTGTCCAGAGGTCACGGATTACTCACTGAGGAAAGGCAATGCACAGACAAGACAAAGAGGAGACAGTGATTTTCTGTATTAATGACCCAGTTAGGGAAATCCAGCTGCCAGTCTAATACAGCCACTTGTCACAGTGTTTGTGTTAAAGCCAGACACCTGAGAAACAACTGTGGAATATAAAACGTATGTTAGAACCACACTGTAAAAGAAAGGATTTACTGGTAAAGTTGCCTAGCTGAGCAGTTTCAACTCCTGAATAAACCTCCAAGAAAATTCAGCACAACACCCTGCAAGGAATAGGCCGGACAGCAACTTCATGGTGTCCTCTTCCTCTAGAGAGCTGATTTTTCACAAAACAGACCAAAAACTGAAAGCAGTAGCAAGTTTCCACCATCGCAAAAATGCATATGCAATTCGAAGGCTTTTTCAAGGCAACAGTTGCCCATCAAGCAGGTTTAGATGTGCAGTTTGGTAAGAGAGGATTTAAAAGATGGTAAAGGGTAAATATGTCCTCAAGTGAGGCCCAAAATCTAGCAATGTATTTGTACTCTTACTAATGAATTAAATTTGGGCAATTATTAGCAAATGAATAGCATATTTTTTATATTTAATTCCAATTTCAAGGCAAAATGTTAACAGCAGTGGAAAGGCCACAAATCAAAATAAAACCAAAAAGCCACAAAGCCTGTAAATGGTTCTGGTATTCCCACAGGAAAATGAAACTTTAGTGGAAGTTCTGCAAAACCAGGTGCTGAATGAATCCTAGAACTTTCCTGCTCTGCACAAATCCATGCTGCTCAGGAATTACCTGGGAAGCAAGGTGCCCCCAGGAGCCAGATATCCCCAGGACTATATCCTTCACACATGGAGAACTGACTTTTAGTCACACAGGTGACAGATCCTAGGAAAAAGAACCATGTGAAAAACATAAAAGCAACTTATATACATTTCTACAAGAATTCCAGAAACTTCAGAACAAGCTACAAAATATATAAAGGGGGGAAAAAAGAAGAAAACAACTGAATGAGTCCAGTTTCTCTAGCAGTTTTCCAGTCTGTCCCTCCCATGGCCATTATTTTAAATGGAATGCCAAACAAGTGGCATGAAAATGAAAACATTGTGAGCACAATTTCCCCATAGCACTCAGCAAGGAAAAATATTTACTGCATCCAGTAAAAAAAAAAAAATCCCAAACCCAAGCTGAGCACACACAGGCCTGCAAATCAATTCACACTTTAGAAAGGAGCGTTGCCAGCCTGGACAGTCAGAACACAGGAAATTTAGGGGCAAAAAAAGAACTTTCTCATCAGAGTCAAGCAAAACTCCACCCTGGTTCTGCACACTACAGAAAACACTTTTCCCAGTTAAAACACTTCTTGTTTTCTATTCCATCCAAAACATGCCGCGCTTGGAAAGTTTCAGAGAAATGTGAAGGTGTGCCCTTTTTCCCTGCTTAATATTCCTATTTATAGCTCCCAAACGTTAACATGTGAGAATCAAATCTCTCCACAGCTGCAGGAACCCTTTAAACTGCACTTTTCAATGCAGCACAAATGACAGAGCTGCACTCTCTGTGCGTCAGAGCGAAACTTGACAAGCTTGACAGACTCCACTGGTGTTTCTTTTTTCCTCTCCCTGTATTGTATCACTGCTGTTACCTTTTATCCCAAGCCCAGAACTGCAGACAGTTATCCTAAGCCCAGAACTGTGCCCACTTCTGGGCTCCTCAGGACAAGAAAGTCAAGGAGCTACTGGAGAGAGTCCAGCAGAGGCCACAGAGATGATTTTGGGACTGGAGCATCTCTGAGGTGAGGAGAGACTGGGGGAGCTGGGCCTGGTCAGTCTGGAGAAGGGGGGCTGAGAGGGGATCCCATCGAGCCATACAAATATCCTCAAGGGCTGTCAGAGAGTGGTGCCAGAGACAAAACAAGGAGCAACGGCCAGAAACTAAAGCACAACAAGTTCCACCCCAACATGAGAAAAAACTTCTTTCCATGGAGGGGGCAGAGCCCTGGAACAGCTGCCCAGGGAGGGGCTGGAGTCTCCCTCTCCAGAGACATCCCAAACCCTCCTGGCCACGTCCTGTGTCACCTGCTCCAGGTGACCCTGCCTGGGCAGGGCCTGAACTGGATCATCTCCAGAGGTCTCTTCCTTTCCCAGCTATCTGGGGATTCTGCGATTCGCACTAAAGACCTGGAGGAAGGCGCCGTGACTGCTCTGTGATGCTCTACGGGTGGGAGCTCGCTTAGTCATGGCACACACCCCCCGGCAGGGCCGGGGATGCTGCGGCGCTGCCCCCCGGCCGCCCGGGAGGGCTCAGCGTGTCGGGGCTCCCCTCACCTTCCGCCACGTCCTCGTCGATCGCCCCCTTCACCTGCAAGAAGCTCCACTGCACCTCGCTGCTGCCGCCGCCGTCGCCTCCAGCTCTCGCTACTCCTGCGGAGGGAGAAAGGGCGGTNCACACGGAGCCGACCCGCGGCCCATCCCGGCGCGAACGCGGAGCCGAGGGCGGAGCGCGGACACCGACCTGCCATAGCGGGGGGAGCCGCGGGAGCGGGGCCGGGAGCGGGGCCGGGAGCGGGACGGAGCCGCCCGGAGCCGCGGGAGGGTTCGCGGTTTCAAAATGGCGCCCATTGCCGGGCGGCCCGGCCGTGACGTCACCGCCGGCTCCCCTCAGGGAGGGCGGGCCGGGCAGCGAGCGGGGCGGTGATCCCGGCACGATCCCGGCACCATCCCGGCACGATCCCGGCACCGTCCCGGCACGATCCCGGCACCGTCCCGGCGGGGTGCAGCGGCAGCGGGAGGATGAGCACGATGAGGAGGAGGAAGAAGTGGTGGTCTTGGTGGTGCGGCTGCGGAGGCGCTCCCCAGGCGGCAGCAGGGGCTCCACACGCGCCGCTCCAAGCGCGGCTTTACGTGAAGGGACGGGGCGGGACCGCCACAGCGGGGAGATAACGCTGTGCCTCTCGATTCATTTTTTATTTCTGCTCGCCCCCTGAAGGGTTAATCGCGGCACGAGAAAAAGAAAAAAAAGAAAAAAACCCCGTGCTTCTGGCTCGTTTGCGCCCTCAGCGAGCGTCGGAGCCGGCGTGAGGGGAGGGAGGGTAGCGGGGGCTCAGGGGGGTCAGCGCTGCTCTGGGACAGATTTATCACAGAATC
Organism: Falcunculus frontatus; assembly: GCA_013398115.1. Lineage (NCBI taxonomy): Eukaryota > Metazoa > Chordata > Aves > Passeriformes > Falcunculus > Falcunculus frontatus. The sequence goes on along the minus strand of VZRV01004809.1, from coordinate 100,781 downwards.
ACAGAGTCACTGAGACTGGAAAAGACCTCCAGGATCATCGAGCCCAAGCTGTGCCCATCCCCACCTTGTCCCCAGCCCAGAGCTCTGAGTGCCACCTCCAGCCCTTCCTTGGACCCCTCCAGGGATGGGCACTCCAAACCTCCCTGGGCAGCCCCTGCCAAGGCCTGAGCTCCCTTTCCATGAAAGCCTTTTCTGAGATCGGCTCTGGCTCTCGTGTCTCAGCCCGAGGCCGTTCCGGGTCCCCTCGCAGCGGGCAGGGCAGGAGGGGCCGGCCCGGCCCGGGGAGCTGCGGGAGGCGGGTCCGGAACGCGGCCCCGAGCCGGGACCGTGCCCCGGGGCTGTGCTGGGATGGGATCGGGGAACGCGGCCCCGAGCCGGGGCCGGGCCCCGGGGCTGTGCTGGGATGGGATCGGGGAACGCGGCCCCGAGCCGGGACCGTGCCCCGGGGCTGTGCTGGGATGGGATCGGGGAACGCGGCCCCGAGCCGGGACCGTGCCCCGGGGCTGGGGGATCCCTCAGGAACTGCGCTCCTGGAGCTCCAGGGGTGCGCGTGTTTAACCCCGGGTGCAGGGACTGCCTCTCTCCCGGATCTCCTGCCTCAGAAACTGAATATTCCTGGTGCTGCGTTTGGCCTCTTACACTGCTTATTTTCCAAGCACGGATACTGGAAGTTGTGAAGGTGCAATTTCTGCCCCTAAGTCTGAAAGAGCAGAGAGAAATCGAAATGAATTCTGTGTTTGCCCCAAACCCCCTGTGTTGATGTATTCCTGATCTCTAAGTCCCTTAGAAAGTGGTACAATTTAATGAACTTTAAAAGCCCAACTGCTTCTAGGGAAGGCCTAAGTGCTTGGAAAGGTAACAGGTCTGCGTTGTCCTGTCTCAGTCTGAGGTGGTTTCCTACATCCTGCTGGTTGTAAAAAAATGCAAGGAAAGTGGTTGATGAACAGATATGGTTAATCGTGATCTTGAACACAGAGGAGTGAACAACATCCTCTTACAGAGTAGGAGTCTTGTTAGGGACAAGTAAAGCTCTCTGCTGGGAGTCTTTATGTTACGGAATGGAATTTTACCTGGAGGTTCCTCAGGACTTTCCTGTGGAAGGACTGAAGTCTGTCACTTGCCTGAGTTCAGGATGGTTCCTCTCAGAGACATTTCTGCTCTGGGCTTGCAGCCTTTTCTTGGTAATTTAGATACAGAAATGTGTTTGACTCAAGCTTTCCTCATTTAATCTCTTAGTATGACATCTGTGCCCATTTATGAATTCATTACTTGATTTGTGTTTATTCCTTATGCAGTGTGTTGTGTATCAAGTGTTTAAATTAAGTAATTTTTTACTTAGTCTCTTGGCTGTCTCCTCTGTAGCTATAGGAGAATCATCTTTAAGGGCAAAGAATGCCTTTAAACCCTGCCTTCCCCTTGGTCCTGGCACTCCAGGCCCTTGTAAATCATCTCTCTCCATGTTTCCTGTGGCCCCTTCAGGCACTGTGAGGCCACACTGAGCTCACCCCAAAGCTTCTCCTCTCCAGATGAACACCCCCAGCTCTCCCAGCCTTCCCTCCCAGCAGAGCTGCTCCATCCCTCTGATCATTTGGTGCCTCCTCTGGATTCTCTCCAGCAGCTCCAGGTCCTTCCTGTGCTAGGCCAGGGCTGCAGGTGGGGTCTCACCTGGGCACAGGGGCAGAATTCCCCTTTCCTGCTGCCCACAGCCGGGGACAGGGGTGGTTCTGGGGTGGGAGTGCTGGGAAAGCTTTCCCTGGAGTGTTGGGAAAGCTTTCCCTGCTCAGCTCTGGGAGCGTGGGGGGCCCAGGGAGAGGGTGTTGCACAAGCCAGGGGACGGGGGTGGGTCTGGTCCTTTGCAGAATTCCCAGAACTAAGGCACGGGGTGTCAGCAGCGGCTGTTCCCAGTTCAGTGGGTCACTGCTGTGTACTCACAAGAAGGTGACGTTCTGCCCTTGCCACACCGAGCAAGAAAAGCTCCTGAGAGCGAAGTTTCCAAATGTGCTCTGGAAATAGGATCGTGCCGGGCCAGCTGCTCCGTGCCCCCACGTGTGCTGTGGGAGGTGCTGCCAGCGCCGCAGCCCGTGTTCCTCAGCCTGTTTTCCATCCTCTGGTTAGGACTAACAGAACCCTGAGCTCTGCCAGGGGGCTCTCACTGCTGCTGCTCTGAAAACAGAGGGTGCTGGAACGGTAATTTCAAAAAACATGGGGCAAGCCATGGAATGAGCGTTTATCCTAAAGGGAAGTACAGCTGGTGGGCACACAGAGTCAGATTTCATGAACAGATAAAAACCACATGCATATCACATGCTAATTGACATCAAAACACCTGATTATTTTTAGGTGAGAAGCGCAACTGATTTTTTTTCCCATGGAATTTTTGTTAGTGTTCCAAACTTTGGGGCAAACCTGTGGTTTGGCCGTTGGTGAGTTGCCTTATTAGCCCTGTGTTTAGTAATCTTACCTGTGTTTTTTACACTGTATTTTCCCCTATGATATATAAAGATACCCCGGACTTCACTCCTTACCCTGGGGTCAGTCCTTGTTAAACTCTGGTGGTTCCTACCCAGGTACCTGCTCCCCCACCTGAGCACAGACCCCACTTTCCCTGAAATATTGCCGTTGTGTTGGATTTGCGTGGCATTCAGACTCTTTTCCTGCTCCAAAGAGCCCTTGCATCCAAGCCCCTCAGGAAAGTCCCTTTGTCATGTCCAGGTGAATGTCCTAAACCTCGTGGTTCAGCTTTTCCCTCCCTGCTGTCCCGAGGTGCCAGTGCTCCGGTCACCTTCCTCGCTGTCACCAGCCTGTCCCGTGCACAGCATCCCTCTGCCCGCCTGGCGCCAGCTGATCCGTGGCCCTGGAGAGAGGAGCTCTTCCAGGAAGGAACAGCGCAGCATTTTCCTGGCGCACTGCGTGTGTCCCGGATGGCTCCGGGTGAGGGGACGGATGAGGCCATGTGCTGTGCTCTCTATTTCTGGCTGCAGAGGCACAGTGTGCCCTGTGAGTCACAGTTCGTGTCCTGCTCACCCTCAGGTACCGTTTCCAGGTGTTCCACAGGGCTGTCAGAGAGGCCGGAGTGTGAGGAGAAGGGAGGGATCACAGAGCCCTTCGCAGCCGCTGACAGCCCTGAAGAACCCTGGCAACGTCAGCTTTAGACATCTGAAAGCAGTGATGGGTTTTTTCCCCCAAAATAGAAACAAAAGAGTCTCTTTGATAGCTGAATCACCTCCTGACTGAAGAAAGTGTCTGTTCTATTGTGTTCTTTGTGCTGTGATCCAGTAATTGCTCTCTGGCTTTATAAGGAAAGATCTAGAGCTAACCCAACGCTCCAGGCAGCTTCTCCGCACTCAGGGAGCGCTTCTACAGAAATCACTTTGGAGTCATGTCAGAAATGTTGCTGCCTGCAGAGGATCTTGGGAATGGGTGCTTGGTGCCCCTGGCTGAGGAGCCACAGTGGCACTGGTGTGGATTTGGAAATGCCTTTGCCTGTTTCTCAGGCCCATGCTAGGGATCACATCTTGTTTGGTGCCTAACTCGCTATAGAGCAGTAGTTGGGAGTAGCTGAGGGTAACTTTGGAGATCAGCTCCTGGTTATTTGCCTGAGAGCTGGGAATTCCGTCCCGTTTCCTGTCAGATTTACGGCAGTCAACCTTTCAGGTCATTCTTGCCTTTGACACAAGTGGTTGGTTGCTCTGTCCTGCCCAGCCCAGTCCCTGCCAGTTTGCTTCAGGGCTGGGTCATGGCGTTGCAGAGGTCCTGTGCACTTCTTTCCCAACGGGAATTGCTGTTGGAAGGAACCAGGCATGCCACTGTAGTCTCAGGTTAAAACAGGAGCCAAATGTTTGTCATCTTGTTACTGTAATGAAAACCAAATAAATCTCTGTCTTGCCACATGCTGTGTTGTCTGATGTTGGTCTCTCCCAGTGTCTCCCAGCTTCCCCCACCACAGTGTCTCTTCCCTAAAAAGGCTTTGTTCTGGGCACAGGCAGTGTTGCTTCTCTGTGCTGTGCTGTCCATCCGGAGAGGGCCCTTTGTGCTGTGTTCATACCTCTGCAGCAATGAACTATGAACATCCTCCCAAAATATTCATTTTCAAGTCACCTTTGAAGGGAGCTTGTATTATAAATAAATGGAATTGCTCATCCCTCTGCTTCTCTCAGATTAAAGTGAAATTATCTTGATCTCAGGAGTCAGAGAAGACACCTGTCAGGCACAGCAGTGGGTGAGTCATATCTGTGACAGCAAGATTTCTCTCAGTGACACTTCCTTAAATGTCAAAATCTCATTCCCATTCCGCTGTAGCTGCTCCGCTCTCCAACTTCAATTAAAACTTCGGAATAATTCCAAACATTTACGGGTTTGTCCAGCCTCACCCAGATTTTAATTGCTACCTGCGCGTTTTCCTCTGGAGAAGAAGAGTTACAAACGTGTCCCAGCGGAGCCGTGAGTCACTGCCTCGGCAAGGTGTGGCTGCAGGTCCTGCACTGCTGGGCTCTCAGTCCTTCCCCACGGGGGAACTGTGGCACAGCCAGCATGGATAGCACTCATTCCTCAAGTATTTCTTCCTGCATGAAACTAATGGGGATGCTTAAGGCAGGATGAAAAGAAAAACACTTCACTTTGAAAAGGAAATGTTTGAATTCCACTGTGAACACTCCTGTTAGGGAAACACCCATTTATTTCATAGAATCCCAGAATATCCTGAGCTGGAAGGGACCCAAGGATCATCCATCCCAGCCCCTGGCCCTGCACAGACCCCAACAACCCCACCCTGGGCATCCCTGGCAGCGCTGCCCAAATGCTCCTGGAGCTCTGGCAGCCTTGGGGCCGTGCCCATTCCCTGGGGAGCCTGGGCAGTGCCCAGCACCCTCTGGGGGAAGAACCTTTCCTGATCTCCAGCCTGATCCTCCCTGGCCCAGCTCCAGCCATTCGCTGGGTCCTGTCCTTGTCCCAGCAAGCAGAGATCAGAGCTACCCCTAGGGAGGAGCTGCAGACCCCGATGAGCCTCCCCTCACTTTGGGCCAGCTGCAAGGAGAAGCCCTCAAACCATTTATGTGGGATGCACATAAATGTAGGAAATGGTATTTTTCCTTGATGCAGCTTCTCTAGTTGGAGATAGTGAAGGCTTGAATCCCTTTATCCTCCGTTATCCCTCTTACCTTGCTGATGGCAGGGTGTGATTTCAAGGGGGTCAAAGGATCAAAGGGCCATATGGGCCAAATTCAGGAGTTGAAAATGAACAGGATTAGCAAGCCCTTCTACGTTCCTTGTGGGCTGCTGCAGGAAATGCACATCTCAGCAGCAGTGCTATCGTAAACCCTTGGGGTGCTCGGCTTGCCAGGCTTTGGCTTGGGAAAAGTGTTCAGCAAAACCCTTAAAAAATGAAGGGGTTTTGAAGGGAGATGGGACTGAATAGGCCAAGGGGCAATGGCCTGAGGCTGAAGGAAGGCAGGTTTGTATGGGATTTTGGGAAGGAATTGTTCCCTGGGAGGGTGGGGAGGCCCTGGCACAGGGTGCCCAGAGCAGCTGTGGCTGCCCCTGGATCCCTGGCAGTGCCCAAGGCCAGGTTGGATGGGGCTTGGAGCAGCCTGGGACAGTGGAAGGTGTCCCTGCCATGGCAGGGGGGGCACTGGGGGGGCTTTGGGGTTCTTTCTAACCCAAACCATTCCATAATTCTGTGATTCCATAACTGAAATGTTGAATCTTTTCACAGCCAGGGGAGTGTGCTGCCCACCCTCTGTCCAACAGGGTCACGGTAAGTTTGGTTGGCTTCCAGACCCATCATCCTCTTAAATGGATTTTGTTTTTTCAGTTATTCAGTTACTTTTTCCTTTATTTAGTTTATTCAGAATAACAGAGGAGTGTTTTAGCTGTAGTGAAATACTGGAGAAAATTCAGTGCTGAAGCAAGTAGCACTGACATATGGTGGAGCTAAATTGGGTTGGAAGTCTCAGGAAGAATCTTTGAGGAGTTGGTGGATGTTGGTAACAGAATATGTTACTATGGGCTCCATAGAGGGAAATTTTCAAAACTCTTCTGTCTCCAGCCTGTCTGCCCTGTGCACCCTGTAGTGTTAATGGTGTGTGAAGGAGAGTGAGTTCCAAACCAGTGACGGTGGGTTTGGGTATTTTTATTGCCCCAGGACGGTTGTGGAGACAGGGCCCTTGTCTCTGTGACTCGCAGAGCTGTGGCACTGAGGGTGCTTTGTGCTCCAGCCAGGGGACAGCAGGACAGCCCCGTGTCCCACAGGGAGCTGCTGTCCCCGAGCACGGGCTGTGCCCTGTGGGCTGAGGCCATCGGGGCTCCCCTGGTGCTGGGCATGGGGGCACGGCTGGGCACTCTCCTGTAGCCCCCAGCAGCCCCTGTTATCCCAAATACTGGTGCTGGTCGGGCAGCAGTGTGCTAAGAGCATCACCCACGCGTTGCAGGTCTTCCAGAATGTGAGACACGGGTCTAGAAAAGAGAACAGGAATGTTGTAGCTTATGATAGTTACAATTGGAGCTGTAAAACATGGGAGGAAATAGACTCAGGAGCCTTTAGCAGTGTCCTGGGCTCTAAGTGCCCTGCTCCCGGGGTGTCGTGGTGTGGTGGTGTGGTGGTGTGCTCAGGCACGTGTGAAGGCAGGGATGGCAGGAGGAGCACTGGTTACCCTGGCAGAGCACAGCTCATCACAGTCCTGAGCTGCACAGCAGGAGCCCCAAAATGTTCCTGTGCCAGAAGGTGCAGTGCCACAGGCCCCCCCAGCAGAGCTGAGAGCTGTCTCTGTGCTGCTGTGGGATGGGCACTGCTGTTAGTGCCTGCACGTCCTGCCTGAAGTGGTCAGCTGAGGAGCGTCCCTTGGCCCGAGTCCCGAGTGCTGACGGAGCCGTGTCCTCGGGGAACGGCACGAGCTGTGAAACACAGGCTGCCACTGGGACCAGAGCCAGGGCAAACAGCTCCCGGAGAACACAACACAGAGGCTGGCCACTGTTTGTTTCAGTGATTTGAGCTGCCCTGTTTGCCTGCCACAGGCGTATGAAGTGTTCGCAGCCGCTTCCCCACTGAGGATTACTGCTGGAAGTGGAATATCCTACTCATAAGGAATGCAAGTTCTATTAGCAGTGCAACTTGTCTCACCTATTGAACTCTTTTAAGTCATAATTGTGAAGTGAAGCCTTTTCCATTGATTCATTTTCATTTCAATGTCATAAAAGTTGCTGACGGAGGCACACCCATAAGAAACACCTATGAGGAGGTTGTTGAGTTGAACTACAAGCCCTGGCTGGTTACCTGGGCAGGCACTGTCAGGGAGCTTGGCTGTGGCTGGAGTTGCTGGGCTCCAGTTCCTCTCTCTTTGCTGGTTTGCTTTGCTGTCACCCAGTTACACTCCAGATGGGGGGTACATTTCAGCTGTACCTTCAACTCATTCCAGTGTTGCAGCACACATCATTTTGAGCTTTACTGTTCAGTGTTTCCAAGGTTTAGCCCTTCCTTTTTATCCTTACACCATATTATAGATAGGACTTCTTGAATCATCCCAAGAAAACCCCAAATCCCTCTGGAGAGCTCCAGCACAGCCACAGGGAGCAGGGAGTCCGGGGTTCCCCAGACCTGAGAGTGATGAACAGCCAGTGAAATCATGTCACTGCAAGGTCCTGGAGAACACCTTCCCTTGGGGAGCTGGAAGGCCCTGCCCCGAGCCATGCTGCTGAGTGGTGTCTGTCCATCCACATGAATTTGGAGTTGTTCTTTGCTTTCACTCCATCCTGTACAGACCTCTCCATTACTTGCATGCACAAGTACCACATCCCCATCCCAAATTCAGTGTTGCGTTTCAGGCACTCTGATATAGACTGAAAGAGAAGATGTTTTCCCCTCTAATCAAAGCAAAGTTGTTCTCTCCAGAGATTCCAAAGACGTGGGAAGCAGTGGGGAGAGTTGAGCTTACTAATGAGCCCTACACCAAAGTCTCTTTTATGGCAGAGGGTTTTTCTATGGGAAGTTGAGCTGCTTAAAGTCAAAGGAAGGGAACTTATTTTGAAGAAGGAAGCCGTGTAATTAATTTCAGAATAGGTGCTGACCTGGAGAAGAAGGTATGGTCACCTTGCAGGAACAGCTGCACCAACGAGAGGGTTTCCTCCAGAAACCCCAGAGTGCCACTTCTGCCTGTGAAATCAGAGGGGAATTACTGTTCCTGCTGGAGAGGAGAGCTGCTGGGGTTGGAAAAGCTGCTTTCTCCCACCCTGGCTGCTGAGAGCTCCTTGTGTCTGAGGAGCTGGGTGAGTTTGATGTCTCTTTCTGATGCCTTCCCCTCCTGGCACTGGCTGAGCAGCTCCTGTGGAGGGGCTGCAGCTCCTGCCTGTGTTTCTCTCCAGCCCGTGGTGCTTTGCTGAGTGCCAGCAGAACTGTGCCGGGATGTGGAGCTGGGGAACAGAATATCTGCCAGTTCTTCTGCAGTGTGAGAGTCCCAGGATAACAGGTATGGCTGAGACAGGGGAGAAATTCCAGGTACTCCAGGATGGCCAGGATTGGGCAAATACCTGGAATGTGGGGTGAGCTCTCAGGGGGCTGAGCTGCCAGGTGGGGAGGAGCTGTGTCACTGCAGATCTGCTGCTGGTTGTTAGTGAGGGCTGGGCTGGTCTGGAGCTGCTGCTCAGCAGGATGACCTTGCCCCTGCACCTTTCCCACCCTGCTGCTGGCACTTGTTTCACCCCAGCTCTCGGGTTCTGCTCATGGAGATTAATTCTCGTCCTTGCCTGGAGAATTTGGGCTGTGGTAGCGATACTCAAAGTGCCGTGTAAACTGCCAGCAGCACGGATGGATGCTGCAGCCCCACGCCTGTGTGCAATCAGACAGAAAATGAAGCTGGCAGCTGGGAATGAGGCTGCAGTGCCACCAGATCCCTCCTCATTTGGGCTGTTGTTTGGGCAGTTCATATCACGTTAGTGCTGGTTTAGGCTACATGAATTATGGGCAGCACATTCTCAGGTCACATCTCCCCCTGTGCAGGGGCAATGATGTGTCACCACTGTGGTTCATGGGCAGAGGCCAGCGGGGTGAGGGTCAACAAGGCCAAGTGCCAGGTCCTGCCTGTGGGTAACACCAGGAACACTCCAGGCTGGGGCAGAGGGGCTGGACAGATGGGAAAGGCCCTGGGGGCTGGACACGAGCCCAGGGGTGCCCAGGGGGGCAAGAGGCCGATGGCCCCTGGGCTGTGCCAGCCCCAGCGTGGGCACAGCCCCAGGGCAGGGACTGTCCCCTGTGCTGGCCCTGCTGAGGGACCCCTGGGATCCTGGGGCAGCTCTGGAGAGCCCTGGAGGGGCTGGAGAGTGTCCAGGGAAGGGAACGGAGCTGGGAAGGGGCTGGAGAATTCCTGAGGGAGCTGGGAAAGGGGCTGAGGCTGGAGAAAAGGAGGCTCAGGGGGGACCTTGTGGCTCTGCACAACTCCCTGACAGGAGGGGGCAGCCGGAGGGGGGTCGGGCTCTGCTCCCAGGGAACAGGGACAGGAGGAGAGGGAACGGCCTCAGGCTGGGCCAGGGGAGGCTCAGGTTGGACAGCAGCAGGAATTTCCCCATGGAAAGGGAGCTCAGGGATTGGAACTGCCCAGGGAGGTTTGGAGTTCCCATCCCTCGGGGGATTTAAAAGCTGTGTGGATGTGGCACTTGGGGACATGGGTCATTGGTGGCCTTGGCAATGCTGGGAATGGTTGGACTCAATGGTCTCAGAGAGCTTTTCCACCCTGATTTTATGGCTCTCAGGTTTTATGTTTGCACTGATAAGGAGATCTGGGTCACCCCGGGTTTGGGAAGCTGGCACGAGGTGTTGTCTTCTGCTGTGACCAGGGAGTTTTCAGTATTGATTGAAGTTACAAGGATTTTAATTTCTTTTGAGCTGGTTACCACTCTGCAATTAGAGACTCACAGGAATATGCTGTTACCCATCCAGCAAATTTAACACTTGGCCAGTTTTTAAAAAAATTTTTGTCTTTTTTATTTTCTTTTTTTGCTGTACTTTAACTTACAAGTTGCTGACTCTGGCCATTTGGCTGGGGTCTCTCAGGTTCCTTTAGCACTGCTGGGACATTTGTTACAGCAAAGCCTCCTGCACCCAAGCTGCTCCCCATCTTCCCTGGAACTAAACATTACAACAATTCCAAACACCTAACGAAGTTCCTGTGAGCAGTTCAGCCCTTAGGCTTTGGAATTTTAAAATACACCTGCTTTTCTCGAAGTAGGACCTTTTCATGTGTTGTAAATATTTGGTTTATTACGTGACACAGTTGTTTGGTGCTCAACTATTGCCTGCTTCACCTTTTTTTCTTTTTGCTAAGAGCTGGAGGTGATTTCTGCTGTTGGAGGATCTCCTGCCTGGCCGAGTGCCCATCCTGGGAATGTCTCGGGAGTTCCCGTGGGCTGCAGTGCTCCCTGCTGCCCTGGGCTCCGGCTGTGGCAGGGACATCCCCTGCTGCAGCTCCAGGGCTTTTGGCTTCTCTGTCTCTCTCCTCCGGGCTGCTGGCCATGCTCACACAATTCCAGCCTGGATTGGGCTGGAAGGGACCTCAAAGCCCATCCAGTGCCACCCCTGCCATGGCAGGGACACCTTCCACTGTCCCAGGCTGCTCCAAGCCCCAGTGTCCAGCCTGGCCTTGGGCCCTGCCAGGGATCCAGGGGCAGCCACAGCTTTTCAGTGTGTGGAAAAAGAAAACGTTTGGAATGGGAAGGATTTTTCGAATAGTTTTCTATTTTTCCGAATTTTTCAATCGTATGGTGCTTAAAAATTTAAATAACAGACGTAGAACCTCTGGATCTGAGGGGAAAGGCAGTGTAATGGCCTTCACTGAAGTGGCTGTTTCTGCTTTTCTCTGCCTTTCCATCCCAACGAGAAATCACGGAAATCGCGATTTTTCCACCTTCAACACGTCCCCACTTGGTGGCGCCATTGGTCCTTATTACACCACATTTAGAACTGCATTTTTACTAAAAACCACTCAAACTTTCGGGGTCTCTCCGACACAGCTTCTACACATGAATGAAAAGAGGAACAAGTAGGATTTTTTTTGTTTAATGACTACAAAATTATGGAGATTTATCCTAATGGACCGGCTTCTCTGGGTCATGTTTTTTCATCTTTCTTTAGAGTGAAAAATGAGTAAAACACGGGGAAATGATTCTGAACCCATTTCCAAGCATTCATACACTCTGAGTCCGCGGGTAGAATACGGATCAAGGGGAAGTGTTTTGTATGGAAATGCTCCGTCACAAGGTAAAATTTAAGGATCCATTTTTATACCCTGTGAGGGTGAACACATAATTGCCATCTGCTAATTCAGAAAGTCCGGGGATGGATTAATAACCATGAGACCACAGGGCACGGCAGAGAGGACAGGCAGCAGGGTTGGTTTAGAACAGGAATTCCCCTGTTCCTACCATTCCTTTTTTCCTTCCTGACACTTCTCCTGTGCCCTTGTTTGACTGTGGCTGGGCGAGGGCTGGTCCCCGCAGTGCTGTGTGTCCTGAGTGCACAGAGCAGCCCCACCTCAGGCACCAGCTCTCAGCTGCCGGAGCCTGCATCACCCCAGTTCGTGCTGGGGGTGTCTCTGAACTCTGATTTCAGCTCAGCACTTTGAGCTGTCACGGCATTTTCTCTCAAGGAGGCATTAAAGTGAGGATACACCATGGTGCGCTGGGACGGCTTCCTGAGGAGCTGCAGGTCACAGCACGGAGCAGGGCAGGAATTAAAGCAATAATAAAAGTACTGAGGGTTGTGACATTGGTGACATTGGCTCCCTCTGACATCTCTGCCTCAAATCCTCTTTGTTTTTATCTCACGGCTCAGAACATGGGAAAAACACTTCTGGCTGATGCTGCAGAGGGGAACCAAGTCCCAGCCCAAGTCCAGGTGGAGCCTTTGTGGAGCAGGGAATGGCATCAGGTTGCTCTGGCTCTGCATCCCTCCTCCCCTTCCCAGAATGGTTTGGGTTGGGAGGACCCCAAAGCCCACCCAGTGCCACCCCTGCCATGGCAGGGACACCTCCCACTGTCCCAGGCTGCTCCAAGCCCCAATGTCCAGCCTGGCCTTGGGCACTGCCAGGGATCCAGGGGCAGCCACAGCTGCTGTGGGCACCCTGTGCCAGGGCCTCCCCACCTTCACAGTATCTTATTTTTAAGTTAGATTCTTCTGTTTTCTTGCCAAGAAAGAAACCCCAAACCAACCCACCCCAAGCCCTCAAATGTTGCATCTGGGAGATAACAGATCCTCAATCCAGTGGTGTCATTGCTTGTTTTTAAATGAGACAAGTGGGGTTTTTTGCACAGGCAATTGTAAAATAATGTTGGTGGAAGAATTGCAGAGTAATGCTGAGGAATATTTGAGGTCTTGAGGGGACTAAGACCTCAAAACTTCTATTATGGCACAGTGGAGAGCTCTATCTTTGCCTAGCTAGCAGCTGATAATATTCCTGTGAGGAATATTCTGAGTGCATGGGAGGTTTCCTGGTGTGGCCTGGTTCCCACACCTTCTGCTGGAGCTGGATGCAGGCTGCAGCACGCAGAGCACGGCATTACCCAGGCTGCTCTTGTTAATGTGCCATAAATACAATTCTTTATAACCTCCTGCTTCGCCTTTGCAGTTTCTAATTGAATTCTGCGATTGGTGCATGCTCAGAGGCCCTGGGCTGGAGAAACACACAGGGGCTTCACCTGGGGTCGTTTACTTCACCTGGGGACATTTGCTTCACCTGGGGTCATTTGCTTCATGTGGAGATATTTGCTTCACCTGGGGACATTTGCTTCATGTGGAGATATTTGCTTCACCTGGGGTCATTTGCTTCACCTGGGGTCATTTGCTTCATGTGGAGATATTTGCTTCACCTGGGGACATTTGCTCCCCTTGGCTGGCCCTCGTGGGCTGAGCAGTGGCAGCCCTGGGGCTGTCATTGAGACATTTTTTAAACATCCCTGTTTATTTTCCCGCTCACAGGCAGCTGGGTGTGGGCTCGTGGCTCTGCAGGGGCTGTGTGGCAGCGGTGGCAGCGGTGGCAGAGGTCTGTGATTCAGCATTACACCTGTGATGGGTCGTGAGCTTTTACTGGGAGGGTGGGGAGGCCCTGGCACAGGGTGCCCAGAGCAGCTGTGGCTGCCCCTGGATCCCTGGCAGTGCCCAAGGCCAGGCTGGACATTGGGGCTTGGAGCAGCCTGGGACAGTGGGAGGTGTCCCTGCCATGGCAGGGGTGGCACTGGGTGGGCTTTGGGATCCCTCCCAACCCAACCCGTTCCATGATTCTTTCCCAGTCCCCCGTCCTGCTGGTGGGATGAATTGGGGTGCACAGCCCTGGACAGGCACTGGAGGATGTTTGGGGCGTGTCCGGGGACAGGATCAGCAGCCGAGGGGAATCACTGATTTCTTCTCTTGGAGCTTGTTACTGGGGAACGGCTTCTCGCTGTAATCCTGAACAGGGAGCTGCAGGTCCCCGTGTTAATTGTCCTTAAACTGCATCAGTTCAACATTTTTCTTCCAGGCTGGCTGGAGTAAATTGGGTACTGGCTCCCCTAATTAACTATTGAATGGGAAGTGTCTGATCTGCAGAGATACAGAGCACTTGTTGCTCCTGGAGACGCCGCCCTGAGTGATGAGTTTAGCATTGGGCTGATTCCTCCCAGAGACAGCCCATGAGCTGCTGATTGACCCTTCAGCGCTGGGTATCGACCGCACGAATCAATGTGCTGGGAATGCCTCATCCCGGCGGATTTGTCTCGCCAGCTCCAGGTGCTGTCGAGCTCCCTCTGGCTCGGCACACGGAGAGCTGTTCCTGGGAAAATCCACAGGTGATGATACAAATGTAAATTTTGGATCTGGCTGCAGAGAAATCCCAAAGCAGCTGCGTGCCCCTGTCCGGGATCAGGGAGCACCTGGGAGCTCTCAGGCGGGGTTTGCTTTTAGGGAGTTCTGCAAGGAGAAGGGACTTGGGCTTGATGATTCTCAGGGGTTCATTCCCAACGCCGTGGCACCCGCGGGTGTGGGGAAACGGGCTGGAATCATGGAAGTGCAGCGTCGCGCGTTTGGGGAGAAAGTGATGAATGAACGGTCTGTAGGGGGGCGATGAAGGGTCTGTTTCCATGGGGCACTCCATGGCCCCGCTGGCTCCGGGTGGTGCCAGCGCCGCAGGCAACAGAGGGCACTGCTCCCGCACCGGTGGAGACTGCGTCCCGCATCCCCCGTCCCGCATCCCGCATCCCGGATCCCGCGTCCCGCACCCCGGATCCCACATCCCGGATCCCCCATCCCGCGTCCCCCATCCCGCATCCCACCGAGCCCCGCCCCGCTCCTTACCAAACACGTGCTTGTCAGGGTTTAATAAACCCACCGAGACTGTTTTCTGTTAACTGCTTGATGCTCGGGGGCAGATGAAATGCCCGGCTTTGGGCAGAGCCGCTGCCAGCGAGCTGGGATGGGTTTAATGTTTGTTCCTCACGCTGCAAAAAGCAATAAGAGGAAGAAGCCAATCGAGGAAAAAGCATTTCCTTAAATTATTTTTTTTTAATTAGTACCTTATAAAAAAATTCTTATTAAAAAGTAAGGATTTACAACTGCACAAATGGGTTTTAGCTACTTAGAATGAAACGACTGAGGAGTGACGAGTCTCTCCCAGGCAGCTGTAATGAAATATTAATTGGATAAAAGCTTTAATATAGATTTTTAAAGCATCTTTTTTCCTTTCGATGTAACATATTATAGCTGGAAACTGCTATCATCCGCCTCTGTAAGAGCAGATGAGGACCTGACTCTCTGCCACTGTGGACATTTCCTACTGGTTCCTCAGTCATTTTTAATAGGAGGAATTAAGAAAGAATTAGGAATGGAACAGGAGAGGAAATACAGAAGACAAATTGGAGGAGAGAGATCAAACCAGCGAGAGGTTGGGTGTGACAGAGCAGGAATGTCAGACGAGGAAATGAACTTGGGAGGATTTTGTACCCTCTGCTTGAGACAGAAACATGCATAAATTCACTCCTGACTCCTTTCAGCCCAGAAACACATGAGAATCAGCCTCTGGCTTCCTGTTCAAGCAGTTTGAACCCTGGCTTTACACCTGGGCTCTGCTGGATCCCCCCAGCACTTCCTGCAGTGCTGGTGGTCAGTTCCCAAACCCCAGAGAGGTGGATTATGGAAGTGTTTTCCTAATGGGGTCGGAGGTAATCCTGGGGAGAAACATCAGTTCTGATGCAGGAGCTCTGTGGCAGGGATCTGTGCCCAAAGAGCAGCAGCAGCAGAGCTGGCAGGGCAGAGCTGCCCTGAGCTGAGCTGGGTGTGCAGGGGGACCAGGGCAGAGCCTGCAGCTGGGCTGGGTCCCAGTCCAGGAGCTGCCCCTCAGGGGGGGGTCACACCATCACAGACTGGTCTGGGCTGGAAGGGACCTCAAAGCCCACCCAGTGCCACCCCTGCCGTGGCAGGGACACCTCCCACTGTCCCAGGCTGCTCCAAGCCCCATCCAACCTGGCCTTGATTGATTTTGTGCCAGATTTACCACGACATCTGGTCAGATCGTGAATTCTCTGTGGTTGCTGGGGCAGGGGTCTGGGTGGCCTCAGTGGGGGCTGTTCCCTGCTGCTGGCACTGGAGGTGGCAGGGAACCCACGAGCTGGGAATTGCTCCTTATCCTTGATCCCTGGATGCTTCACTTTCTTCTCATTTCCAGTGTGGTGGTATTTTCCACACATAACTACTCAAACCATATTAGCAATCAAGGTGCAGCGAGACATGAAACCCAATATTTTACTGCAACTCCAATGTATAATTTTTCTTTTCATCTTCCAACTCCGTAACACTGTCAGAGGGTCGATCAGGTTTCTCTAGAAAGATTTCTCCTTTAGAAATTGGTGTTTATTGCATGCCAACACACTGCTTGATTGATTTGAGAGATTGGTGTTTTTTCCACTCTCAGAGTTGTCTCCAAATGGAGCATCCCCTGCTGAAATAAACATCTGAGCCTGTTGCCCACAGGGCGGGTGCTGGAAGAGCTGCTTCTGGAGAATTTAAGCAGGACTTGAGAAAAATTCCTGAGAAAATAAACCATTGGCTCATTAGGACAATCTTTTGCTCTGTGGCAGTTTCATGAGTGGGAGGAGCAGGCATATGCACATAACCCGAGTTTCCTCTTGGGAGAGGAGAGGCCGTGCACAGCTGGGACACACACGGGCTGCTGCTCTGGATTCAGCTCCTGAGACTGTAAGAGGTGGTAATTTCCTTCTTGTACTTGTCCCTAATGAAGATATATCAAGGTGGCCTCAGCATTTCTGGGAATCATCTCTTTTAAAAATTGCACTGACCTTTGGCGAGGTCGAGAATATCAGTTCTTGTCTGTGGGTGGGGAGGGGAGAGCCCAGGTGAGGAGCAGCACGGAGCCTCCTGGGGCTCTCCCAGGGAGCTGGCGTGTCCCTGGGGTGTCCCTGGGGTGTCCCTGGGATGTCCCTGGTGTGTGCTGGCCGTGTGCTGGGGGCAGCCTCTGACCCACACTCCTGAGCTGCTTTCCCTGCTGGGCAGCAGCTCATTTTATGGGAGATCCATTCGTGTCCTGATTCCCAGGTCCTCACAGGACATTTTGGGCTCCCTTGCCCAGAGGGGAGGGGTCTGCCCAGTGCCCCAGCTGGGTGTGGCTGGGCTAAGGGCTGAGGTGCTGTTCCCTCAGCCCTGTCCCAGGGCTGGGAGCATCCCACACCATCCAGTGCCCCAGGAACTCTCACTCACCCCTCTTGGCTTTGCTTTAGCACTGCCTTTTCCTCCTGCTGCTCGGGCTCCTGCACACGCAGACAAATGGGGCTGGTTTGTGCCTTCCCAAAGGTTTTCTGAAGGGAAGATTAAAGTGATGGATTAGTAGAGCCAAACGTCATCGTAGAATCCCATGGTTTGGGTTGGAAGGGACCCCGAAGCCCATCCAGTCCCAGCCCCTGCCATGGGCAGAGATGATTTCCCCAGTCCAGGCTGCTCAGAGCCCCATGCCAGCTGTGCTCTTCCGAGCAGTGCCAGGATCTGGGGGTGGCACTGCTGTGGCTCCCAGCAAAGGCAGCCAGCAGCGCCTTCAATCAGCATTAGCAGCATTCTGAGGGCAGGCTTCAGCCGTTTCCTCCCTTCGGGGAGGAGTGGGGAAATGTTTGGAGCCACTTCTGCTGGAGACAGAGCAGATTGAAGCTGCCACTTGTCCCGATGGCGTTTCCCTGGCACAGAGCTCAGCTGCCCAATCCTGCCCTGCTCTGCTGCGTTTTTAAGCCGGTGCAAATTGGTGCTGCTTTTTCCCAGCCATATGTTCTGTCCAGGCTTCATCCTCCTCGCCCTGTTTAAATGTGCTTTCCATGAGTGTTTTTGCCTTCTGCAAAAGCACTTTAATATTTCTGTTTACTCTTTTGGAGACAAAATCAATATTTGTTAGATGCAATTATGAAGAATGATGGATGTGCTGTCAGTGGCATGAGAGTAGGAAAAATGATATTATGGCACAGGCCTGTGCTTAATGGAAACAGAGAGGAGATACAAACAGGCTGGCCTGAAAAGCCCATCCCAGATCTGGAATAAACAGGAAGCTTGTCAAGTGTTGGTTTAAATTGGAGTTGATTGCCTGCTCTGGGCACAGACTGAACATTTGGTTAAATAGGACTCGAGTTTGCTCGGGCTGTTTGTGCCCCTTTGGGTTTGCTGTGGTGATGGTCCCCTGGGTGTCACATGTGGCTCTCACACGTGGTTCTGCAGGTCCCCACCACCTCCAGCATGGCTGGGGAGCTGCTCCAGCTGCCAGGACAGACAGTCCCTTCAAATTCTTCCCTTTTCCTTCTGTTTTCTTGGCTTAATTCCAGCTGAGGTGGGGGTTATGGCACTGTCCCACCGTGACAGGCCACGCTCCCCACGCTGCTCTTCTCCCAGGTGACAAGGGCAGGACAAGAGGAAATGACCCCAAGGTGTGCCATGGGAGGTTTAGGCTGGAGATTAGGAAAAATTTCCTCATGGAAAGGACAGGCTGCCCAGGGCAGGGGTGAGTCCCCATCCCTGCAGGGGTTTCACAGCCCTGTGGATGTGGCACTTGGGGACATGGGGCAGTGGTGGCCTTGGCACTGCTGGGAATGTTGGACTCGATGGGTTCTGAGGGATTTTCCAGCCTAAACAGTTCTGTGATTCCGTGATTCACAGGTTTTATGTTTGCACTGATAAGTAAGTCTGGTCAATAGAACCAAAATCCCAGATCTGTTTGGGATGGAAAAGCCCCTGAGCCCATCGAGTCCAACCATTCCCAGCAGTGCCCAGGCCAGCCCTGCCCCATCTCCCCAGCTCCCCCAGGCTGCCTTCGGGCAGTGCCCGAGTGCTGTCCCTGCCCTCTGAGCTGCAAACAGGGCACGAGAAGGGGGTCTGAGCCCTGACTGAGGAATATTCAGTGTTCTGCTCTCCAGTGCAGGTGTAGGAACTGGGCCAATATTTCTGGCTGAGCTGAGATAAAGGACAGGGACAGGGCTCTGCTGGGGGCTCCATCTGATCAAAGCCCAGAAATTCAGATTTATGAAGCTGCTGGGTTTACCTAATAGGTAATTTTTCTCCTTATTCCTTTCCTGCCTTGGACATCTTACCAAGAAGTGAAGCTCAGAGTGTGGTTTTCCCAAGGAGTTTTCCCAGGATGGGTGAGGGGATGGGGATGCTCACCCCAGCGGTGCCTCTACAGCACCTGAACTCTTCATAGAGCCACTTTGCTTTGGTTTTGAGGTTTTTTCCTTCTCTGTGCTCAAGGTTAAACTTTCACTACAGAGAATTAGCTGGTAAGAGACAAAGAGCACTGCTCAGGAGGGGCAGGGAAGATAAATTTCACAAAACATTTTCAGCTGCAGTACCTGAAGATAGATCAATATTTTCTATTTGCCTTAGCACTAAGCTTATTTTCCTTCATCACTGAAGAGATACTCACTTGTGCCTTCTACCAGAACATTAAACTGTTCTCTGCTGATAAATGGTTAAGAAAGACAAACAATAGCACTTTCCAGGAGCTGCTTTATCTTGCAGGACGACATCAGTCCTTTTGATAAACAGAAAACCCACACTTCTATCTTAACTTAGAGAGCCCCTGCTGGGGCCCAGCCTCGCTGGCTTCCTGCTGGGTGAAACCCCCAAATTTTGCCCATTTCTGGGAGCCTCTCCGTGCGCTGTCCCTGCAGGCTGCTGTCCCCCAGCACACACTGTTATTCACCAGCTGGCTCTGGAGGCGGCCAGGGGACGTGGGGACAGTGTAGGGGCAGGTGTTTGCTGTCCCTGCTGTGGGTGGCTGTGGTGGGAGCTGTGCCTGTGAGACAGCCACAGCACAGAGGGACCAGGGCTGGGATGAAGCCTTGTGTGTGCTCACAAATGTAGGAGCCTGAGGCCAGCTAACAGGCCAAGAGAGCCCAGAATTCCTGATCCCCCCTGCTCCTGGTACACTCGGCTGGCTGAAATGAGAAATGAGTTATCAGTGCCTAAAGTGCAATTTGCACTGGGAGGAGGAATGGCTCCCCACTGCCAGAGGGATCCTGGGGAGGAATTCCTCGTTGTGAGGCTGGGACAGGGCAAAACTGCTGCTGTTCCCAGGCTGGTGCTCGTTCCTCTCCTGGGAGAAGAGGGTGGGTCACATTTGGAGCACTGAGCATCACCAAGGGAAACACCACAAAATGTTGGTTGCCAGGTTGTTCCCTGCAAAGTGGTGAAAGTTAAAGGGATAACAGAATGCAGGGGTAGTGAGGGATTGCCATGAGTTGTGAAGGATACAGATATTCTGGTTTTCACTACATTTCTGGATGCTTCTAAATAAATCCATGCAAAGAGCCCCAGAGTTTAACCCCTGTGGGTCAACAGCACATGGCAGAGAGGGAACTGGGGCCATGGAGCAAACCACATGAACAACCTGCTTTAAAAGGGGTCGAAAACACTTGAGCCGAGGCCCCTTTGCTTTGTGAAGAATGTTTATTTGCTCCTCCTGTTTAGGGGGTGTTTTCCATCTGTTAAAGCCAGGGATAAGAGGCCTTGCCTGGCACAGGACCCACTGGAGGGCTTGGGGCAGGCCTGGAATCTTCTGAGGCTCTCTGGAACTGGGGGCGTGGGGGGAATATTGGATCCCCCCTGGCCCGTGGGTGCTCCAGTTTATACAGCTCCTAATTCCAGGGCTGATTAAACACCTGCATTGGTATTGTCTGATCGCACCCAGGATTTATTTGTATGTAAACTGTGCTTCCAGCTCCCACACCAGCAAACATTGCAATTTCTTACTCAATTGTGTACATGTTTCAAACCCAAATCACATTTGTGTTTTCGAGCAGCTTTACAGCCCTGGCAGATGGAGGGCTGCACAACCATAGGTCAGGTTCTGCAAAATAAAACTCTATTTTTCCTGGAGAATGGCTTCTACCAAACAACAGAGAGGATTTAGATATTTTTCAGTGACGTTTGGCTCCTTAAACCCAGTTTCACTGTGGGACTGGTGTTCAGGTGCGAGAGCAGGACGTTGTGCCAAGGCAGGGCTGTGCTGGTGACTCCTCTCGGAGGCTGCAGAGGCTGAGGAGGGACACGGAGCTGCTGTGTTCAGCTGTGTGTGAGCAGTGACACATTCGCTGTCCCCTCACACAACTTCACATATCCATAATTACAGCACCAATTCATCACAGTTATTGCTGTCGTTGGTCTTTGCCAGCAACAGCCGATGCAAACAGTGGCTGGGAGGGTTTGGGGTTTCTCTGGGGAGCTCTCACCCACACAGGTGCAGTCCCACCAGGGTTGTTCCTTTTGGGCTGGCTCTGGAGGCTTTCCTTGCCTGTCTGCTGGGGCTGTGCTCGCTGTGCTCCACCAGCCTTGCTTTCCCTGGACAGGGATGTCAGCCCTGGAGCTGTGGTGGCCCTGGTCAGAAACTCTGGTGAGCATCGAGGGCAGGGACCTCCCCCAGTGTGGGTTGGGGGGACACGGACACAGGGGGGGCCTGGGCACCAGGGGGACTCCAGAGGTCCTGCATGGGACAGCTTCCATGGGGACGTGCCCTGGGACACGTCCCTGAGCCTGGCCTGTGCCCAGGATGGGAGGGGTGAGCAGCTTGGGCACAGTTCATGGGATCCCAGACTGGTCTGGGTTGGGAGGGACCTCAGAGCCCATCCAGTGCCACCCCTGCCATGGCAGGGACACCTTCCACTGTCTCAGGCTGCTCCAAGCCCCAATGTCCAGCCTGGCCTTGGGCACTGCCAGGGATGGGAATGCACAGCCCTGCATCTCCTGCACGGATTGGGGTGGCAGCACACGTGTGACACAAAAGTTCCAAGAGCTCTGTGTTGTGCTGTGTCCCACAGCCAGGAGAGGCGGCTGTGAGGTAATATAATTTCATTTTTAATTAAAAATGTGTTTGGTGCCAGCCCTGGCGCAGGTGCCTCTGTGGGGCTGGTGTGTGGCACTGCTGGGGCTGGGCAGGGGCTGGGCAGGAGCTGGGCAGGGACTGGGCAGGGGCTGGGCAGGGCAGGGACTGGGCAGGAGCTGGGCAGGGGCTGGGCAGGGGCTGGGCAG